>CM076614.1:1871778-2143858 GCA_038502775.1 Hippodamia convergens
AATCATTAGGGGATGGTGAAATTGGGCTAGATTTTTGCATATTCAACAAAATCATAAATTCTGTAAGCAGCCACTCGAACGAATTTCTCGATTCCGAACCAATTTCCTCTCCGATGTACGTTGGATACATTCTTCAAATTTTTGATTTACCAGATACCTGAACATTTGTTGAAATGACGAGAATCTCCAGAATAATCTATTCTTTATCGGATTGCATTTTTTCATCTGCCACCTAAGAACGTTTTTTTTCGCTACTTTCTTTGAGACCGTTCAGGAAGAATTCATTCATCAAAGAAACAATGAAGTGAAATAACAAAGGGGTTTCGTTCTTATGAATGCCATTGTTATCGGCCAGGTCATTATAATAATACATTTAGTGGCTGTGTCGCAGCGCTGAGACTGCCGCAGCACGCTCCATTTGTCTCAGCACCGTCTACATCAATATCTTGGCCGATAAACAATGCTAGCTTTTCCGAAACCGGATGCATGCCTTTGTTCGCAATTTTCGCCTTTCTCGGATTAGTTTTGGTGCTGTGTATCCCTTTTGTCCTGGCAAATTGACATTTATTTATATATCTTTAATGTGCTGGCGCAGCAGCTAAAGGGACTTCCGGAGAGACGCGTAAGGGTGGATTGGGCAGTTGCTTCGCTGGAATTCCAACCCTACTAAATTCATTTTGACAAGAAAGAGAGATTTGATAGGGATTTTGTTAATGTAGTTTGGATTGGACTATTATGAAGTTTCGAGGGTTTTCAACGTGGCATATTGCCTGTGTCATATCGCTCATTAGATATCTTAATTGAAACTCGTTTAGAGGAAGACTGCTTTATTGAAAAATATGTATTCAATTGGTCATAACAATGCGCAGGTACATTCTGTACAACAATCAGGTAATACAGTCAGATACATCCAAAATCTAAACTACACTACCAATACAACTTCATAACATCTCCCCTTTTCTATTTTTTTTTATCAGCTAAAACATAAATCTATCTGGCTTATTGATAATTCTCCTGTAATATTTTTGATCGTTTATTTCAGTATTTTCTTCCAAAGTTTCTACTCTTTTCAACAAATTCAAATTAATACATGTTTCTAAACCGAGAAGACATGGAAAATCTTCCTGTACCACATAAAATTCTAATTTATGAACATTTCCTCTCTACTGACAATTCAAGAAACATTTTCCTAAAATCTTCAAATTATCATTTGTATATGATTTAAAGTATTTTGTCATTTTCCAATATGAATTCAGAACGAAAATTAATTAGTTTCAAAATCTTCATTGATATCAAATTCGCTTGTGCCCCACTGTCTAGTTTGAATTTCACAATTTCATTATTTATTTTCAACATGACATACCAAGAATAATCATTCTTATCATTATCGATTTCCCTATAAATTAACAATCATCATTTTCATTTCGGTCAGTTTAACTTACATTCACTGTATTTACGTTTTTCCGTTGACACATCTTAGAGAAATGATTTAATTTTCCGCAAATGTTGCATTTTTTTCCGAACGAAGGCATTGGTTTTTTCATGTAATCCGCCGCATCGATAACAAATTCCATTATTTTTACTCAGCAGCCTGCGTCCAATACCAGATGAATTCGCAATATTTTGTACTCTTGATTTTTGTCGTTGTCCTTGAATTGAATTGGAGTATTTTCCTGACCGCTTATCGAAGTCACGATGGTCATTTGTGTTTTCACTGATTGTCCTTCCAATGATAACGAAGAACTGGACTCTTGAGTTATGACATTGGCCTATTGTTTAGAATTTTCAATCGTCACGCAAAATTTAATAGCTCCATCTAGATCTAATTGATCATCCTGTAGTAATTTTTCACGAAGTGTTTGATTTTGTAATCCACAAGTGAAAATATCTCCTATAAGGCTATCTTTCAGAACACCGAAGTCACAGGAACGTGCTCTGTTTTTCAAATCAGTTGCATATTGTTCGATTTTTTCACCTATCATTTGTTTCCGTGTGAAGAATCGGAATCGTTCGAATAGTAAGTTTTTTCTTTGGCAGGAAGTGGTATTCAAACTTGTTCTGAATGATTTTTATTTTGTTTTTTTCTTCTTCATTGTTTAAGGTGAAAGTATTGTAAATGACGAAACCTTCCTCACCTATATAATGCAGTAACTGTGCGATTTGAATCTTCTCGTCTTTTTTTCCTACTTCCGTGGCAACCAAGTAATTCTCAAACTTCTGTCTCCATATTTTCCAATTCTCAGAAATATTTCCGGAGAAGTAAACCTCTATAATCACCCAATTTTTAATTTATTTTCACAAACTCAAATTTAATTTCTCAACACCGACTGCGCCATGTCATAGGGTAAGGGCACCGGTTGTGGCCACTCGAGATCATTTTTTTGAATAAAACGTAGTACATTCGAATTAGCCATTGAAATTTGCCTTCTTTGCCATCCTTCATTATTCCTGCACCAATTGGCAAGCTCATTTCTTAAAAGAGATAACGAAAAATTCGTTGCTTTCTCATTTAGTTCTTGACATGACGGGGTAGTAGGCGAATGCTTAGAAGTGCGATTAAGAAACACAGGTTGTGTTTCCAATGTTTTTTTTATTTAAACATATGCGTAACAAATAGTAAATGTTTTATTTCATTCTTATATCCTGTTCTTCTATATTTTTTATAGAAAATTGAAAATTTCTGATTCTAACTAAATAATATAATGCTGACCACAACTGGATCACAAAAAAGTACGATTCGCTACTTGTGGCCACTTAGTGGCCAGAAACGGAGCGTACGAACCCAGTTGTGGCCACTGGATAGTAGAGGATAGATAATACTGCATCGTATGTAACAAACAAAGATGAAAAACTTAACAATATCGTCCGATAAATGAATTGGAGTATCTGGAAGACAATGAAAATGATAAGCTTCATGAAAAAGGCTTAATAATAAAACACAAAGTTGTTATATTGACGAAATGGATGAGACTGAAAACTAGAGAAATTTGAGAAAGACTAGAAAGAAGATATATTTTAATATCATTGTAAGGATGGGGCTATGAATATAACGAGTTGGAGTCGAGCAAGTCTGCTAACATTTTTCCGAAATTAATATTCATGATTAAATACTTTGTACCCTACAAGAAAAAAATATCACTGATCACCAATCCTAATTTGAATGTGATTGATCTCAATTTGAAGTTGAAAGGGTATAGTTCTGTGCAATCTCCAGAAGTGGAAAACTGAAAAAGCATGAATCTCCAAATCTTCTGTGGTATTGGATAGAAGATCATCACGAAAATTAAAGAACATAGGGCTGCTGATGATCGCGGACCATGTTGGGTTTGAAAAAAATTTTTTTTAGAAACCTAATTATTTCGATGAATTTTTTTATTTAAGTATAAGAAAGATTATAATTTTTTTATTATTTGTATCTATATTTTCATAAAATTCTAATATATTTTTTGTTATTTATGAGAAGGTTTGTTGAATTTCGATGGAAGTGAGTATCAAACTGTGCAAGTTTAACCAAAACCGTGACTGGCCACAAATGGAAAATTGTGTGGCCACAACTGGTGGAATTTGTGGCCACAACTGGATAAATTGCACTAGCTCTCCTTTTCATTTTTTAATTATTTTATTCGCCATAAAGACAATTTTTGCTTGGCACCCCACTAATGACAATTTTCATACGGAGCGTTTTCATATTTTTAATTGTGAAGCTGTGCATGGATAGTGAAATGATCACAATGTGAAGTTGGAAAATGTCTTAAAGTGGCCACAACCGGTGCACTTACCCTATCGCTTATTAGATATCTTAATTGAAACTCGTTTAGAGGAAGACTGCTTTATTGAAAAATATGTATTCAATTTGTCATAACAATGCGCAGGTACATTCTGTACAACAATCAGGTAGTACAGTCAGATACATCCAAAATCTAAACTACCAATACAACTTCATAACAGCCTGCATTATTGGAAGTGTTCGATGTCATCGATCAAGGAGCCCTAATGTACAGGGTATCTGAAATTGCTTGATTTTGACTGTCTGGGATAGTTCTAGACAAGATAGGTAAAAACTTCAATCAAGATATCGTGAAACGATTTTCTCTAATGAGAACTACTTTTCTATCCACGCAAATATCTGAAAACGATTGGAATTTTCTAAAAGCGCTTCTCCATCGGAAAAGAGAAACTATTTTCAAATTTTATTTCTCGTGGAAAAAAATCACTTTTGTAATCTAAATACGAAAGTATATCAATTGCACTATCATAAAAAAATTAAATAATGCCTTATTTACAATGGAAAAGTGCTTGTTGAAAATTTTATTTTCAGATATTAACAATTATGAAAGGTTCTGAGTGTGATTTAACTTCATAATTTGGGTAAGATGACCTATTTGAAAATATGATTTATTCCTCTTCCATTAGCGATTTACGAAGCCAATATCATGAAAAACCTCTGATGAGAAACTTTAAATTTGGGGTTATAATGTTTCTCCCAAATGCCGAAGACTTCAATATAGAGTTTTTGAATTATTTTCCCAATATTGTGATGTTTCACAACTTAATTTTCAATAAATGTCAGCTTCGAAAATCAAAAAATTTATATTTATGTTTGTCTATTACTGATTACTACTTTTTCAAGATGACATGCAGAGACTGGCCGGAGCCAAATTGTTAGGGGGGGGGGGAGGTTGAAATCCATCGAAAATTTTTCATCTGGATATTGAATTGACAGGGAACCGTTATACACTCTCCGTCAATAAAGTCCGGACAGACAAAATTTTTGTCAAATTCAACACCCTGTATCTTTTTTTCGTGTTTCTCCGATTTTGTTGAAATTTTCACTAGGTTTATCATTGGGTCCTGAAATATTAACCTGAAATTCAGTCTGCAAAAAATACCTGCCGTTTTTCCGTTGTACAGGGAGAAACAAAACAATTTCTAAACACTCTGTTTTGAATTTGAGTCGAAAAATTCGATAACATTTACTTAATATGGATTTTTTCTCTCAGTCTCTGAAACAAAAAACAATTAGAAAAATTTTTTTTAAAAATATAAAAAACGCCCCTCCTTAAAAATTTTTGAGCACTAATTTACGAGAAGTTGTTGCCTAACAATGAACAAAAAGAAAATGAAAACACTTTGAAATCTTAGTGTAACGTTTCAAAGTCTAAATCAGACTCCTTCGTCAGACAATAACTGATTTTCATTCAACTGTTAATCGAAAAATAAAAAAAATTGTCACTATTCTACAAAGTTGAATGAAAATCAGTAATTGTCTGACGAAGGAGTCTGATTTAGTCCCTGTAACGTTACATTTAAGATTTCAAAGAGTTTTCATTTTTTTTCTGTTCATTGTTAGGCAACAACTTCTTCTTGTGAAGTTTTAGCCCCTGACAAAGTAGTGCTCAAAAATTTTTACGCTTGGGCCTTTCTTATATTATCACAAAATATTCTAGTTGTTTCTTGTTTCAGAGACTGGGAGAGAAAACCCACATTAACACTTTTTGTTTCATTATTCAATTTAGTTCAATCAATAAACGAAAAAAGCAGATTCCATCAAATATGGAAATATACATAATTTAATGGTGGGTAAATGAAAATTCAAAGTTAATTACTTAACACTTTAATGAGATTCAAAATATTGAAACTCTTCATCCCTTACATGGGTCGATTTCACAGAATGATAGGAACAGCACTTCCAGAAATATATTTCGTTTGATGAACCTAACATTTGCTTACAGATTTCATGAAATGAAAAAAAGCAACATGACTGTCTAGTTGACACAGAAATTCTGTTTCATAAATCAAGATACTTCTTGAAAAAAAAACCTGAATAACTAGGGAAACGGATTTGACCTAAATCACTCACATTGAAGAAACAGTTTGGAACAAAATTCCCTATTTTGAGTTGGCGATATCGAACTCTCTGCAGGGTTTATTGCGATAATTGTTTGGAATTGAGGATATATTTAATGTTTTGAACGATTTTTTTTGTAACTTTCGATAATCTATGGTCTCTACCCATAATTTTCTCACACTTGTTGTTCTTCGTCCATTTTCTGTTGATAATTTTTTTTTGTAATTTCATATAATGCACCACAAAACTCGAACTTCACTTAGAATTTTTTCGATTCATACTATAATCTTATGTACGAAGAGAGTACATAATGATGAATTTTATTTTATCTGAAAGAAACTGCTTAAATTTATGATTCCAGATGGTTATTATATGTGACAGTCCATTCGACGTGACTGAAAAGTTAACAACTAGTATTCCTTGCCGCGTCTTCGGCAAGTTAGCAACTGAGAATGCCACTACTGAAATGCATCTCTAGTTAGTCAATATAAACACCACGAAAATGCGAAAAGCCATCAGATGTACTAGAATTTTCCGCTCTACAAGTTTTGTTTGAACCTATTTTCGATATACTTTCGAGGTTCCTGAGAATTTGGAAATCTGCATTTTTGACCATGTGTTCCTATTATAGTGACAATCATTATATCAAAAATGAAGCTCCTTCCGCAAACAGTGATTTTCAGACCTTCGTTTTACTGGACTATAGGTACCTACATCTTGAGGCCGCATCTCTTATAACACTTCATGTAAAAATATTGGATTGAATAGCAATTATTTTTGCTAAACACATATTATCAAGTACTGATTGCAGACTTGTTTTTTTCTAATTCAGATTCCTTCGTTTTTCATAACTCTCTTATGTATTTCAACTGCTTTGAAATTTTACCAATTGCTTTGAACCTTTTCCGAATTTTTTCCAAATGCTTCGAATATTTCCAACTGCTTTGTAGTCTTTCCAACTGCTTTGAAATTTTTTCAACTCCTTCGATAATCTTCACTGTTTTGAAAATTTCAGAACTTCGTTCAATATTGAAGGGGATCATAAATGATCTACTGGCAAAGTGTCTTTCTAGTAGTAGAATACGTCAGGTTGATTCCATTTTTGTAACTTTTCAGTGCTTGAGAAAAAAATTGTTATACAAATCTTATGTACCATTTTCAAGGGGATGCTCCAATTAAGTTTCTTTCAGAAAAATCTTATCTTTTTCCGATGAGGAATCATCGCCTTGAATGTTCTACACTTATTAAGTTACATTATGCATAGATGTTTCGGCAAAAAAAATTGACTGGAGCCCTCAGTCGATCACACCGAGAGAAACTCCCAGCAAAAGATGAAGGATAGACCAAAGTAGCAGTATACAAAATGGCAATGAATATCTTCACAGCAGTGAGAAGGAATGTTCAGAACTCGCCCTTTCCAATCGTAGCGTTAACTGTATTCCACACTGTCTTACGTAATTTCGATCAACGATTGCGTTCAAATTAATATCGCGCAATAATGATATCGAAATATAATAAAAAAGAAGCGTGGGAAGCCTCTGTGGCGAATTCATTCGACCGAAATAGTGGGGAGATACGGAAACCTTACATCCGGACCTTGACAGAGTTTTCCTCTCAGCGTGTTCTTGAGGCCAGATGTCCTGATAAATTCAGCGCCCATTTCTTCTTTGATTAGCGTCCTGCGATTCTCATCGTTTCCCCACATCCCCTGTTATTTTATCGACCACAAAATAGCGCCAACGCCTGGAGCGACTCTCATGTTGAAAGCTGGAAGTGAGAGGATAAGCTACTCAACTGATAAAAATTATGAAGCCATTTAGCTCCGGATTGAGAGAGCTACGCACGTGGGAATTTCAACGATCTCTCCCCTTTTGCTTTTATTGCATTAATCACTCTATTTCTCTCAATTATATCTCTTTATTATATTCCGATATATTAAATCATTTATCACCATCTCCGAAAATAACCGACACAAATCCGTTACTTCAACCCACGAAAGATCCACTGCCGAAAAAATTAACGCACATTATGAATATCTCAAATTTATTCTACAACTGGGAGTGTTCTCAATGATAAATATTTTCATCAGAATTATGCATGCATATGTTATCTGTTTTTCTTCGATACTGATGTTATTTCCCAGCAGGAATAAAAAAAGATGATATTATCAGATTTTGAATAAATTCGCTCTATTATAAAATCAGTTGTTCTCGATCAATTCTAGTTTTTCTTTTGTCTGATTTTATATCCAACGCGAAACACGCAATTTGACCCAAGAGGAATGTGCCCAAGCGGTAGTTTTTCGAGAAGAAGGATGGACATACACAAGAATTGCATAAAGGTTTGGAGTTTCCCATACAAGTGTGTCCAGAATGTCGCAGCATTTGAGGGAGATAGGTATGAATGTCCGAAGACCAGGACAGGGTAGACCACGGGTAACATCTGCCATTCAAGAACGTTACTTGAGAGTTTCTTCGTTGAGACAACGATTTGCAACCGCTCGCCCCCTTCAAAATCAGCTTGAGCGAACTCATGAGGTGCAAATTAGCACTCAGACAATAAGAAATGGCCTCAGAGAATATGATTTAAGACCTCGTGTCGCGGCAAGAGGCCCAGCTCTTACCCCAGTCCATCGATGGCCGCGTTTGGATTTTGCGAGAGAACATATCCATTGGAAAGAGGCCGATTGGAAAAGAGTTCTCTTTAGAGATGAGTCTAGATTCTGCCTCTGCCCTTTTGAACAACGTTCCCTTGTAAACAGACATCCCCCCTGAATACTATTGATTTCGGGGGAGGATCGATTATGGTATAGAGTTGAATACCTTTTACTGCTCGCAGAGACCTAGTGGTCATTGATGATGGAGCTATGAACGCTGATAAGTATATAGCGAATATTTTCGAAGAGCATGTAGAGCCATTTGCCTCATAGATTGTTGAAAATTTCACTTTTATGGACGATAATGCTAGACCACATCGTGCGCGCATCGTTCAGGAGTACCTTGAAAATGTTAAAGTCTCCCGAATGGAATGGCCAGCAAGAAGTCCAGATCTTAATTCGATTGAGCAGGTTTGAGACAACCTAAATAGAACGCTGAGAAGTTCAGAAAATCATCCAGCTACTCTTAATGACTTAGGAATCCAACTCGGAGAAATCTGGGAAGGATAAGATCAGAACATGCTGATGAGTGATTTAATACTTGGTATTTCCACCTCTTGCGTTAATTACAACTCAGCAACAACGGTTCATACTCAAAATGAGTGATCTTGAAATATTCTGATCTAATCCTTCTCAGATTTCTCCGACTTGGATTCCTAAAACATCAAGAGTAGCTGGATGATTTTCTGAACATCTCAGCCTTTTATTGAGGTTTATCCAATCCTGCTCAATCGGATTGAGAAATGGACTTCTTGCTGGACATTCCATTCGAGAGACTTCAACCTCTTCAAGGTACTCCTGAACGATGCTCGTACGATGAGGTCTGGCATTATCGTCCATAAAAATGAAATTTTCATCAAGGTATGGGACAAATGGTACTACATGCTCTTCAAGAATATTCCTTATATACTCATCAGCATTCATAGCTCTATTATCAATGACCACTAGGTCTGTGCGAGCAGTCAAAGATATTCCACTCTTTATCATAATCAATCCTCCCCCAAAACCAGTAGTATTCAGGAAATTGCAGTGACCATATCTTTCATGTGGACGTCTGTATAAAAGGAAACGTCGATCACAATGATCGGCAGAATCTAGACTCATCTGCGAAGAAAACTCTTTCTCAATCGGCCTCTTCCAAATGGATATTCTCTCTCGCAAAATCCAAACCAGGAGGTCTAAATCATATTCTCTGAGGCGATTTATGATTGTCTGAATGCTAATTTGCACCCTATGAATTTGCTCAGGCTGATTTTGAAGGAGGCGAGTGGTTGGAAACCCTTGTCTCAACGAATGAACTCTCAAGTATCGTTCTTGAATGGCAATTGTAACTCGTGGTCTACCCTGTTTCTGGTCTTCGGACATCCATACCTTTCTCCCTTCTTGGGTATTTCCACCCTCTTTCTTGCAAATCTACCACTTGGACCGACGCTTGGGCACATTCCTCTTGGGTCAAATTGCGTGTTTCGCGTTGCATAGCGATAAAGTGTAGAAAATCAAAAGAAAAAAAAACTATTGATCTATAGTATTGATAGAGAACGACTGATTTTAGAATGTATTGAAGAAAACGTTGAAAGTGGATAACGTATGCTTGCATAATTCTGATAAAAATAATTATCATTGAGAACACCTTCAGTTGTAGAATAAATTTGAGATTTCCATAATGTGCGTTAATTTCTTTGAGCAGTGTATCTCGAAACATTGATCGCTAGATTAATGAACGAGTTGATCACACGACTTTTCTGTCGGTCTCCTCATCAATTGAGTATGGATTCTCGTTCGAAATGAATCTTAATTTTGAAGTTTGAATTACTCGATCGATTCTGAATACTTTTTGTTCAGTTGCCTAAGACAATCATACATTAAAGTGAGTCATTATTGTTCAATATCGTGTTCCTCAATCAAAACTGAGTTGTGAAATAAATGAATATTGAATCTGAACATTATCGTCATTCACTAATCACTGATGAAGTGAGGTAATTCGCTCATTTGTATTCCGAGGAGCAAGCCAAACCAATGCATCTAACACCACAGACGGAGAAATTAAAATTCGCAAGAACCTGGAGCCTAGAGCAGATTATGAAATGAACTCCCGGACGGTTCGGAAACTCCTGAGGACCCGTATCCATCCATCGAACTTTTTCCCGCTCAACATTCACGAGCAGCTCTTGTGAGACAAGCGCGACCTCCTTGTCTCGTTGATGAGATAGATTCGGATCCTCCGAGAATACCTAAACACTACTTGAGAATCCACCGACACGAGCTCTCCTCCAGATTAAATTCACCCAGGAGTTTTCTTGCCGATTCGTCTCTTCGGGAGCAGCCAGTCATCATGTTGGAACGTCGTTATCTTAGCGCTAAAGATACCGCAATTGGAATAGGGAATGAGTCGCTGTGATGGAAAAAGACGCCCCAGACACTTTATTCTATTGCCCTTGTTTTGTCCTGTTTGTACACTCGAGGTGAAGAGAGAAAAAACACCGGTGTTGGTCGGATTCAATTTAGATTTTCCCGGTTACTTCTCGTGAAAACTCAATTCTTTTTTTCGCTCCCTGGCTGTCTTGGATGACTAACGCAATTTGGGTACTGCGGACTGTCTTGATGAGAGGATGAACTGAATTCGGGTCGCTTCTGATTTTAATGCTACAGTTAAACACGGAACGGTGAAACCATCAAAAGGACTACCGGTAAAACAGGGTTACTTGGAAAGGTTTCTTGCCTATACAGAGTGTCTGATGATTAGACGTGATTTTTGATAGAGGATATACTAGATGTCATCTAGAAAAATTAGGTCAACTTTATTTAAACTTTCTGATTCATCATCGAAAATAATTAATTTTGCGAAAATCAGTTTTTCTGAAAGCTGGGAAGATGGTCATCATTTCGTCCGAAATAGTACTTACTGAAAATCAGACATATCCAGAGATAAAGGGTTATAGGTGGCTTCTCAGGGAATTTTCAATTGCATAGAACATGTATGACCCACTTACACAGAATTTCCACAGACGACCTAGTTCTTCATCAATCACTATTTCGTAATAACCCCGTAGTAGCGAATTGCAACAATCTACTACGAGTCATACGATGATGATGAAAAGTCTTCATCAGCAAATATTTTTATTATAAATACCGACAACTGTAATCTCAACAAGTTCGAATTAGAGTCCACCATTACTTTGTTCTTCCAAACAAATACCTGAAGTGTAGTGGATTTACGACCTTCTACAATTAAACCAACCCTGAATTCAGTAGCCTTACAAACTACTGAATTCTGCACTACTCCTTCATGGTCTGATGAGTGTCCCCTCCGGCCAGTGTTCGGCATGAAGAAGTTCTTGGAGGTCCAAATCTTTACTACCGAATTTAAACGATTTTTTCTAATATTTCGACTTCAGATCATAGCAAAGAATGTCTTTGTTTGGCCATATTGACTCGGCATATGAAACGATATTATCAGCCGATGTACCCGCGGAAAGTCCTCCCAACCAAATCCAGTTTCTCCCTCTCGGCGCTGGTTGGACCAGTTCACTGGATAAACCTGTGCCCCTGGTAAGCTCTTTTGGTTTTTTTTTTTGCATGATACCTTTTGTTTTTGCTTGTGGTTTCTTGGTAATTCCAGGGGATGATTGGGTTCTGCATTGGATTCCATAGAACCAAGTGCCTCCACTGCAACCGAATCCTTGGTAGTGTTTTCCTTGATGATCTTAGTGGACTGACTCACCTCCATTGGCTTGCTCTTTGATTTGTTAGAATTTATAGCTTGCCGTGTTTTAGCCGGGTGGCTAGACAAGTTATCGTTTGATGTTGTACATTTCTCCTGGGAAGTTAGTAGCCTGACTAAATCAATATTGCTATCTCTTAACACCTGTATCTCCGTCTTAATCTCGGAAAATTTACTTTCCATTCCGCGCAGAACCATTTCTATAGTCTTGGACATGAGCTGCCTTACGAATTCCGAATTAAAACTAACACCATCAGCTTGGGGGCCAGGAACCGAAGACTCAAAGAACCTTGATTCCACAATTAGGATACATTCATCACAGTAGAATCTGAGATTGTTGGACTCAGTTAAAAGTTTCAACACAGAATCTTTCAATCGCACGCACGATATATGAACTTTCAACGAACAAAATTTGCACTGTATAAACTTATTGTTAACGTTGAAGTTATCCTTGCAGATGTTGCAATTATGATCCCTCATTCCTGCCGAAGACATGGTATCGAGATGTGTGGTCTCCCTTAGTTATTATATTCACCTGCTTATCTCAGTATTAAAACAGCTGGTCGATTATTTCTTTGGATGGTCTAGTGGAAATCGACTCCCGATCGGAAAACAACAACCGGATATTTCCGTAGACGTGATTTTTGATAGAGGATATACTAGACGTCATCTAGAAAAATTAGGCCAAGTTTATTCAAATTTCTGATTCATCATCGAAAATAATAAATTTTGCGAAAACCAGTTTTTCTGAAAGCTGAGAAGATGGTCATCATTTCCTAGGAAATAGTACTTACTGAAAATCAGACAAATCCAGAGATAAAGTGTTATAGGTGGCTTCTCAGGGAATGTTTAATTGCATAAAACATGTATGACCCACTCACACGGAATTTCCACAGACGACCTAGTTTCTTCATCAATCACTATTTCGTAATAACCCCGTAGTAGCGAATTGCAACAATCTACTACGAGTCATACGATGATGATGAAAAGTTTTTATCAGCAAATATTCTTATTATAAATACCGACAACTGTAATCTCAACAACAAGTTCGAATTAGAGTCCACCATTACTCTGTACTTCCAAATGAATACCTGAAGTGTAGTGGATTTACGACCTTCTACAATTAAACCAACCCTGAATTCAGTAGCCTTACAAACAACTGAATTCTGCACTGCTACTTCATTGGATTTACAACCCAGTGAATAAAGCACAAACACAGGGAAAGCAAAATATAAATTCTCGAAAAATGATAGACTCAGGCGACATCAGTGCTTCGTTTCATTCTATTTTTTTTATATTTATGCAGAGGCGCCTAGAGAATTTGTTCAAATGTGAGAGGAGTCAGAGTAGAATTGATGAATTTTTCTATTTCAACATTTTTCAACGTCAAAAACATATTCGAACGTATTCGAAACAAATAAAATTCCAGAAAAAAAATATTAACAGAAAAATAATATTATATTGTAAAACAAGTTGCAGAATAAGCTCCTATTTCAACACGAATGCGACATGCATGAATGTTGGATTTGCCTTCTGCAACGAGTATTAGACGGTATTTTCTCTATTCAGTCAAGTTTCGTGGAATACTGGTGTGACTTATGAAGTTTGGCAAATTATTGGATTTTGAATTCCGATTTGAAAATTGAGAGACAGTACAACCACGAAATGAAAATTATGACTGAATACAATGCTGTGATGAATTCCATTACACCACTACTTAATACGATACTGCTGAAATAGGAAAAATATAAATAATATGGAGAACGGAATGAAATATATTATATTATAATTGGCAATGAATTAGGATGAGCAAAAATGAAATGACAACAAATATACATACAAGCTCGATAAAACGATATTCCTGCAAAACATATTTGAATGATAATCGACCATTAAATGAATGAAGCACTGACTTTTGAAACATATTATCTGAAATAATACAAATCTGCTCCAGAAAATGAAATCAAGAAATATATTATCGATATTAACAAATTATAAAATAAAAGTGACATAACACAGACAAATACTTTTAATTCTGATAACGAAATACTGAATCGTAATAGCTTAGTCTCACAGAATTCATAAATAGTTGTTGCACGGTCCGGTTGGCTATATTTCGTTTCTCTGTTCTTATCTGTGTACGAGGCAACATTTTTTTTGGAGAGTTGATATCCTCTTGAAAAATTCTCGAATAACCATATTTTCCAAAGGGGAATTAATCAAAAAAATATGAACATAGGTTAAAGTGACTCTCAACAAAAAAGGCCGGGAGTGTCGAAAGAAATGAAATCTTAGTAACATGTAAATTGAATCGTCGAACTATTCGATTCTTATTTTCCAATTATTTTTGGGATAGAAAAAACTGCTTCAAGGATCAAGAAAGTTGAAATAGATCGGTAATAATTTCTTATAAATTGAAAATTATTCGCAAATAATAATCAATTAGCTGGACGCTCCACTATACAATTCACTTTGTTTTCATTTCTATCAGCAATTCCCGGAGATTACGACGCTTCTGTTCTCTTAAACTTCTGATTATTGAAACAATGTGATAGTTAAAACGTCATGCACATCATGGATGAGTTCATTTTATAGCCCCAATATTTTGAATTAGGAGAAAGAAATTTTATACCTTCTTATCTATTAGAAAATTTTTATTAAAAGGAAAAAGTAAAATATAACCTACCAAAAGCCCCTCACGGAAAAATCAGCTACTTGAATAATTATAGAACTTACCTTCACTAACACAGTCTCAGGCAAATACACTAAAAATGAAAATACTCCCTGAATACAGTTCCAAGGAGTTATGAATTCAAATACTCTATCTCTCGAATGGGAATATAAAAGATAAGATTATTTATTTTTCCCATCTTGATTGTAGAATGGACAATGAATATTTCTGAAAATACCGCCTAATAAAAACAACCGTCCATAAAACGATCACCTGGTAACGATTGAGAAGAATGCCGATACGCATGGGTACTCGTATGAATTTATAACCGATTTCAAGCGAATAACCAGTAATGACCGCGGTTATCTACGGTCCTGCCTGCGGTTATCTACGGTTATAGCCTTCAGCGATATTCCTTGTAAAATGATTATAACCGACAATGACCGAAGTCGCTTGAATGCAGTTGGTCCTAGTTGGTAATTACCAATGAGGACCAGGTTATTCGCTTGAAATCGGTTTATAACTTCTTAGGCATGCTTTTAGGGTACACAAAAATAATGAAATTCATGGTCAACGAAAACTTTCCATGATTTTTGTTCATCCTAATGATGCTCTACGCGCCTCAGAAGTTATCAATTCCTTAAATACATCTACCAATTACATAGTAAGTCTTTTGTAAATCTGAAAATTGTTGTGAATCCAACACTTTTTTCTCGCTCCTAGGACTAGATGATAGTTATTTGTGCAACCAGTTGGGAAAAGCATTATTTTTCGTAATGAGCGGATTTTTGCGAAATGAGCGGAGCGAGTTACGAAAATTAGTGTTTCCCAACGTGTTTCACAATATTTCTTCTAATTTTGGATAGTATGTGACTATTTGAATTCAAAAGTATTAAGATCCGTTTGCACCATCGTTCCTTAAATATTTAAGTGACGTTTCGATCCTTAAACCTAACCTCAAATTCAAGGATGGGGTTATAATCTAAAATAATTTGTCAAACTGACTGAACATTTGTTGTTTTCTATGAAATTATTAAAAAAAATTTGAATTTTTAAATAGCATGAAATCGTAAAAATGACAGTAAAGCTAAAGGTTGAGGAAATAACAACTATCATTTGTATCCGGCCAGCCAATGAAAAGGCTTTATTGAACTAGGGTGAAGTTGAACAACATGAAAAACTGAAAAATCACTAAATAGAACTATTTAAGGGTCCCCACATAGATAAAAAAATATTGTTCTATATTCTAACGTCCGTTACGTAAGAATTCCATTTGAGTTACAGTCTTGCAACTGTCAATATTTAAGGGATCCTTAACTTTAAGGAACGATGGTGCAAACGGATCCAAAACGTCCCTACAAGCGTCAAGTGAATTCGGAGATACATATTCATTTTTCACTTCGTTGCTATGGAAGTATCGTTAGTGACAGTGTCGTATTTCGTAATTTTGATTGTCAAAAAAGTGGAATATCATAATCGCTCTTTATTCGCAAATAATTCCTTGAAACTGTTTCAAAGTAGAAGAAAATACACAGCAATATCTGATTCAGAGAACGACGTACCGAGCGACATCGAGGAAGCAGCGCAATCTGCGTTATCTACAATTATTCCTAAGAAGTCAAGGAGCAAGTATGATTACTCATTTGAACGAAAAAGTTTTGCTAGCGTATTTTCGAGAAAAAAGGAATGAAGAGTTCGACCTTATGGGAGCTCATATTCGATGTTAAGACCGAATTGTGCTTGAAGAGAAATATTGATATCAAGAAATATACAAATATAGTTCGCTCGTTTCATCAGCTCATCAAAAAGGTACATACGTCAATAATTTTTTCATGCAGTCAAAAAACAAGGGCTGGAAAACCGAGCAGTTATCAAACTTTTTCGAGTTATTCAGATACCCTTTACTTCACTCGTGATTCGCATGTGGGCTATGGTTCCGCCACCCTCGGAATGAGGAATGTTCACAGGTATGCAAAATCGATCGAAACTTCGTCACAGTATAACCTATATGTATATGAAAGCACTAGTTTTTGTTTAAATCGAAAAGACCTAGGAGTTCGGATTCTACAACCCCGTGAATATTCAATTCCTCGCGGCGATGTGACGTCATACTACATTCGCATATCGCACTCCGTGAGACGAAAGGCCCTTATATTGGACCCGGTACGTACTGAACCTCGCAAGTCGTTGGATGTAAAGTGACGTCACAGGGATCCATCGAACTCATGTTCATAACTTGATATCTCGGGCGCTATTTGAAGTATTCAAATAATTTTGGACACAATATTTTCATTTTTTACGGAGAATAGGAATATGTAGAAATTGAAAAAATGTGAACATTCCTCATTGTTGTAACGACTTAGCAGATCACATAATTTAATTATCAAACTGTAAGTTGCTTGCTGGTATAAAGATCAGAAAATTTATTTTTTCTTGAATATCAATTAGAAGATGTACCGTTGGTAATACGAACATACATTTTTTTTTTGCGCAATGGCCCGAACAACTCGAAAAAGTCTGATGACTGCTCGGTTTTCGGGCCATATTTTTCCATCGCATGTTAGAATTATTGACACGGCCAATAAGCCCGGAAGACTTTTTTCATACCAGTATATCCGGTCGTGAAAGCCTCAAACTATTCATTAATATTTTGTAATAATGACAAGGATAGGGGTAATAGAAAACAATAAATAGGACAGAAATATGTAGTCCTAACTCTTCACATATGAGTGTAAATGATTTGAACTAATCAAAAAGGCTTCTTCTTTTTCAGCCCATACCTGAGTTTGTTGCAGAGCTGTCAAAAATTCAGAGATGAGTATGATTTCCTCGTCGGGAGTTTCGCCTTAGATTTCTGAACCTGAACTATAATAAGAATATATTCTCTCACCAGTTTTTCTTTTGCTCTAAAAGAAAAAAACCGAATGAATTCAAAATCTTGGACTTCGTTGAACACATGAAAAGTAACCCAAAGACGATGACAGTGTTGAAAAAAAAAAATCAATGCAAAAAACTGTAATGAAATATTTGAAATTATATTGGTAGGTATGCTATTGCTAAGATCATATTATTGTTTGTCCTGTTTATTCAATTGAGGTGGAGAGAAAAAACAGTTCATTTTAGTTTTTTCTGTTTCTTACTCTAAATGCTTTAGTTAAACTCGAAATTCTGAAACCATCGAAATGAGTATTTCACATTTTATTTATTTTTGAATTAATGAAGACTACCAGGAGACTATCGCTTTGAATTACTTAGACACTTCCCACTTTGCAGTATTCACTTTTCAAATAAAAAACGTTTGCTCGAAAGAGTTCAGAATTAAATAGTGCAAAGTCGTAAGGTAGTTTAGCACAAAGTTCAGTGTAAGCACTGCTTCGTATTGCAGCGTCTTCTTCTGATAATTCAACTTATTCTTCCGGAAAATCAATTTTTGGATTGACAATCAGAAAAACAAAATATTGTCACGATTCTAGGAAGTTCAATGAAAACTAGTTATTGCCTGACGAAGGAGTCTGATCAAGACTCCGAAACGTTACGCTTAAGAGTTCAAAGTGTTTCCTTTTTGTTCATGGTTAGGCAATTTTCACGCAGGGGCGTTTCTCATTCAAAAATTTTTTGTAATTGATTATTTGTTCCGAGACTGTCAGAGAAAACCCAAATTAAGTTTTCAGGAAAATGCAAAGACCTCCCAGACAATATTTCAATAGATATGATAAAATCAAGGTTTCAAGTTTTCATTAGAATAATCAACAGAAATTAAGAAAACTGAGTGTCACTTTCGGTTCTCCTTCCTCGTCGAAACATAATTTTAATCCTAGATATGATTACTCTCTAAACTTCAATGCGCATTAAGATGATCTTCGTTTGAAGCTCAAATCTGGAAAAAAACATTTTTCAGTGGTTCAACAACACTTCGTAAGGCAACGCTCACCTAGGTTTCCTCTGCTGCTGAATATGTTTTGAACTGTTTGGTTCAACAGTGTTCATGTTGAAAAAATGCCCACCCAAATTTTTTTATGCTTGGTTACCAGTCCCCTCAAATATTGTACCTCCCCATATTCGCAGAGAAAAAACAACTTTTAAATTTCGGAACAATTCAAGTTTTTAAGTTTCAGTTGAGGTTACACTATGATTTAAATGATGAAATTTTCTGCTTAATCATTTGAACTGAGTTTATTACTGGATCCTAGAATACGACAAAGATCTTGAAGAGAATTATTGAGAATGAACTGATCCATTAAGGAAATATTTTATCGACAAGGAGATTATTGACTTGTTTCATTCTTTCATTGAACAGGAAAAAGGATGGCAAAAAAAAATTTTAAGAGAGATTGAATTTTTCAAATCCAATTTACGTTTAATTTGGATGCATATTTTGATTTTTTTTCATTCAATTACTTTGAAACTGATCACACAGGTTATAAAGTTTAGAAAAAACGAATCCGTAAAATTTTTCGAAGACACCTTGCTTAAGTAAAGACTGGAAATAGAGAAGGTAAATTAAATGACAGACAACCATTGATGAATTTAAACTTTTATTTCTCAAAATAAAGTACAGTGCGAGACTCAATCTGGATATCCTCTCGAACCTTTGACATCATTCTGCATACTTCAAAATTCAAGAGTTTGAGTCAAACAACACAATCGAGTTAGTAAATGGTATAATGGTACATCAAATATATCTCCTTATTATTATATACATTCATTTTTAATTGATACAAGTCATTTCACATGAAAAACAATGTAAATTCTCTATATTATCAATATTCAAGATAAATTTTCCATACGATTCAGGTTACCGTATAGTGCTAAATTTCATAATCAAATTTCAATTAACTTTATTTAACAATTTTTGGCATTCTAGCCTAACATAATATTATATATCGATCACAGGGAATCATTTGAATTTACAACTTTTGAGATTATGAGATGAAGAAGGAAAGTTTGTAAGATCTAACTAAATTTGAGATAACAATCTATGTAAAAACTATGGCTCTGTTCCAGTCAATGTTTAGTGTTATTTAGGGTCCTCTGTCATTCAGATGCCTGAGTGCAGCAATATTCAGATATCAAAACCCCTCAGGAATTGTATAGACCAATATCCTCAACTTTGTCTCTGAGATCCGAATAAAATTTGAAAAAAAAATTCGATTTGGGATTGTGATAATTATGTTGTATTTTTGTATTTTTAGATGCAAAAAATTGTCATTTCTACTAACTGTTCCAAGACATGTTTTTTTTAATGCCGAAGATTTCATAATCCAAAAATGTGTTTCGAACTTTTATTTTGAAAAAACAATCCTCTGAAATCCACTCAGATTTCACTTGTTTCGGTACAATTATGAATCATTAATCCTAAAAACAATATTTTATGAAGTCGACTTCGACAAGGTTAGGGTTATAAAACGTCAGTGGATTAAAATAATTTACGACCTAGTCATATCGAATTTATATGTACATTTCGTTATAATGACAAGGTGCTATTAATTTTTTTCTTGTCCATGAAATGACTCACTTTTATAACGCCATCTCGTAGCTCAATTTACAATGCACTGTGAACAGTTTTGCATTGAACTTTTACAAAGGTCCTCTATGGTTAATATCAATGCTTGGTGAAAACGTACGAGTCATTGTTCTTTGTTCTTTTCTATGATCCATTCGAATGAATATGATATGAACTTAGAGTTGATATAAGAGTCTCAGATATGCTTTACCACCTTTCGCTAATTGACATTATTATGCCTCTCATATTACAAAAATTCACAAAATATGCATAGACTAGAGAAATAGTTCTGGTTTCAACCAATTGAATTCCTTATCATTAAATTTATATTTACATTTCCAAGGTTTTAAGAATTTATGTCACATCGATCGAAAATGATGATATTTGAGTATTAATGGTATGGAAGCTTCCATTATTCCATTCAAGTTGAATGAATGACTGGTTGATTGCATTTGTTATTTATATTTCGCTCAGAGATATTCCGAAAATGCATTTGACCAGGGGTATAATGCGAGATTCAAATAAATCAAGATAATCCAGAGTAACTTGAAAAAAAAATGTGATTCATTTCCACTATTTGTCTAACTTGAAAAATGCTTTCAATACATACAAAAAAGGTATCAGTAAAAAGAAATTCGGATGATATATTTCAATGTCCTTCACATTCTGAAACACGATGATCTTGAAAAAATAAAAAATGGTCAGCCATCATGAGCAAAAAATGAATGAATTCTTTTCGAAGAGGCTTTTCATTTTATTCGGTATTTTTTTTTTTGAAATTTAATATATATTTGACTTTGGCTGAAAGATAATTTTTGTTACTGATGATGAACTTGAAAGAAAAAAATGTCACATGACAAGATCGAAATATAAATCAATATTAACAAGGAATTTTGGTGAAAAACTACTGAAAAATTCTTTTCGAATTAGTCATATGTCAGGTTATAAAAGACCTGTTATATTCTAGTTGACACTGTTGCGATAATAGTATATTCTAAAACAAGTTGCAGAATGAGCTCCTATTCCAACACGATTGCGAAGTTCGAAACGAGCGAAGAAGGAGCGAGTTTTCGATAGCATGAGTGTTGGAATTGCCTTCTGCAACGAGTATTAGACGGTATTTTCTCTATTTCAGTCAATTTTTGTGAAATATTCTCGAAAGTCAAATGAAAATTCAGATTAGTGACTTTTGTATTGTATCTGGCAGTTCGTGTGTGACATACGAAATTTGACAGATCACGGAATTTGAATTGTTTTGATTCGAAACTTAATTCAATCGGAAGTCAGTACTGACAACCATTAAACGAAAAATATAACTGAAAACAATGCTGTAATGAGTTTCATTACAGCACTACTTTCAGTACTGTAATGAACCCATTACGATACTGAAATAGAGAAACAAAATTTCATGTCCTAAAAACGGAAAAACATTGTTTTGTGTACAATAGCGACATCTACATTTCGTACTTTCCATCGCAAAAAATCGAATGAGGAAAGTTGTAGAGAATTATGTCGCCAATAATGGCACCTTTTATGAGTCATCCTAGATTAGTATCGAGAAGTGAATTAGGAGGAAACAATAAAATTTCATGAAACATTTGGTGTCAAAACTTTCACTTACACTAATCGAAAAAGGTTTTTCGAACCCTACTTGATGCAAATTTTTCTCATTTTCATGACGAAATAAATTATCAGCTGAATTTTATATAATTTAGAAACCCGCTATTTTCAAATTTCACGTGTATGAGTTTATTCTTCAATCAGCAATCTACATTACCTTTATTTTGACCACTCATTCTGAAATGAAATAATAAATTCCTTATACTTTTTTGTTGCAATCGAATACATCCTGCAAATTACCCAATTCTGAACAACTTGATTCTATTGATGAATACAATGGAAGCTCCCTTCAATTACATGATTCTCTTTATCAGCTAACAGAAGGAAAATTATGGAAGGAATGTACAAAGCAACAGTTATCCAATATCACTTACTATAGATTCAAGTGTCTTTGGCTTTCTTCAAACTTTTTGGTATCTGCTAGATAATTATCTCCCAGATTGCTGCAGTAGCGCACAACACAAAAGGACGACCAAATATCTGGGAAAAGAGAGTCCACTACATCCAGCTGCTGAAAAAAGGAAAACACGTTAGGGCTTGTTCTGAGCGGGTGGTCCAATTAAGTTTCGTCGACTTGAATGCTTTCACATGGCGGTGATATTAAAGTCGGTATTTCAGGAAATGTTCCAGCAATTAATATGACGGTGGATATATTTTCAGAGGACATAAAAGGTTCTTGTTTTTTTTACTTTCCATTTGGAAAATTCATGTAGCTCTAGCTTCGCGATCGATATTGAGTTCTCGAAAGCGAAAGTGAGGTACTTTTTTTCAATTATGTCTTCGTTATGATCGGTGAGAGGATGTGGAAATTAATTGAGCCCAGGGTAGGAATAGAGGATATGCTGCGAATGTTTCTGACAGAATTGATGAAAATATTATTTCTCAAATTTTGTGTCAAATCCATTCATTCTGTCACATACAATTATTACATCTCGAATTTCTCAGGAGGAAAACAGATATTCATGGACATAATCCATTAATTTCAATAAAAATTCAATGAACTAAAGGAAATGAACTAGCTGATTGAATCATTACTTTTTCTTCGGTAAATCATAAAAGGTATAGCAAATGAAAGAATGATCAAAATTTGGAGAATCGTGAAGTTTTATTCATGTACACATTTTCCGTAACTCAAATATTGTAGTCGTTATATCGATCAATTTTTGATTTGAAATCGAACCAGCTGTTTGAGGAAATCCAAAATCGATGTTTAGTTTGTTTAATCAGATGCCTAGAGCACATGTGAAGTTGAAAGAGGTCGAATTGTTGGTTAACAGGAGGACAGGTTGTCATTTCGAGAAATCGCTAACCGTACGAAAAAAAAATCCAACTACTGTTATGAGTTGTTGTTGAGCTTGGTTTGATAATTTCCGCAATCAAAGGAGAGTAGGCATTGGACGTTGAAGGAGCATAAATGAAGTTCAAGTTCGCCGTCTGAGACTTATGGCCATTAGAAACGATTTGCGACAACTAGGTCTTTGGCTGATGAGTTGTTAGGAGATCAAGGCCATTTTGTCCGAACAGATAACCACCATTTAAGGTGGAGTGGAGCATTACCTACCCCATTTGGGGTTACACTGGTGGAGAGAATGATAATATTTTAATTTGAAATAAAGTGATATAATTGCTTCCGTGCATGATGAAAGATCCATGAGCCTTTAAATTGTGGATAGTATTCATTTCAATTATTACTTCATTTGATGTGTTTGTGTTACAAAATATTATCGGTATGGCTTCAGCTGAGAATTTTTATGGCTCCTATTTTTTTCTCGAATATTTGATCTATTGCCATGGTACTCTGAGTGAGTCGAAGTTAAGTCTGGAAAAGATGAAACCAAGAGCAATTTCATCTGTAACATTTACGAAGAGTTTGAACACTGCAAAAAAAATCCCCGAAGAAAAGAATTCTGCCTTTGGCTTCTGAATATTCAACATTTGCCAAACTGAAGGTATAGAAGACAAGGACAAAGACAAAGCAAATACGACAGAGAAGCCTGGTGAGAGACTTGACCGAAAAACAAACAAGAAAAAACCATGTTTCTGAAATATTCGCCCCACGTTATTGCCTTGACTGAATATTTGCTGCCCAACTTTGAAACTTTAATGATGTTTGAAATGCTACACCTTGACCAGAACATTTTTCCAACCGAGTTCTACCTCCAAAGTTGTGATTCTTCAGACTTTATGAGTTTCGAAGGTCTTTATGGGTGAAATGTTAAACCAGTACTCATATTTCACCAAGAGAATCAAATCCTTATGTTGAGCAATTGGTTCAGAAAATGAAATGTAGAGCTTAAGAAAATCATGTTTGGTTACGTTAGCTGCCATTGTTACAAGTGAGTTCATTCTACTCGAAAAATTTCAAATTGACAGATCGTGTTCACATTACCATACGAGTGCTTCACGAAATCTTCAACCCTCGACTAACCAGAAGCATTAGATACGAATTTTTTTATAGTTTATGGACCACTTCAAATTCAATATTTAAGAGCAGATCTTCGAGCCAACTTCGTTTCATTTGCATTTTCCACTCCGCGTAATAGATGGCTACGACGTAATAAAACCTATAATTGCTGATAGCTGAAAAACTATGAGATTGCTATCAAACATTTATACCGCCCAATTACCACTATAAAGGCACTAAAAATTTGAATAGTTTCAGAATAAGTGCTTCCAACTTTCTGATAACTTCACACTTTCTGAAAAAAACACTCGATTACCATCAAACTAAAAAAGATTTCGCAACGACTATATGAAGCATAGAAGATTCTCCAATGATCTTAGTGGGAAGCTCAAGCAGGCAGGATAACGAGTCTAAACTGCTGAATAATCAAAATTGCAAAAAGAAATTATGTGCGCAGCACTCTCAATACCAAAGTTTTCATCCTCATAGTCTGCGATCCCTTGGGAAATTTGAGTACAAGCGAGAAACAATCAGCCTGAATTCTAGCGGATGCTTTCGCTTCATCTTTTTTCAGGGAACCATCTGGTCTGCTTCCATCTGTGTTAACATCCAGATCTAACGAAGAGCTAAAGGAGGTACATTTTCTATTTATGATGTTGAAGTATACCTCAGGGATTTGGATGCTTCATTGGCTCCTGGACCTGACGGGATAGCACCTAACCTCCTTAAGAATTGTTCTGCTGCTGTTGCTCTTTCATTTTCAATTATTTTCAGCAGTTCTTTTGAAATTTCATCTTTACCAGAAAAATGGCTCATCGCATCAGTCACTTTAATTTTCAAAAAGAGTCTAAAACATCTACATCCAATTATAGACCAATAAGCCTGGAGTCTGTCATTGCCAAGGTATGCGAAAGGATTATAGTGTCAGGGATTCTGAAGTTCTCCATTGAAAATCATATAATGTCAGAAAACCAACATGGTTTTTTTACCAGGGAGATCTGTCATCACGAACCTCCCCAGGTGTTTGGACGATTAGACGAGAACAATCGATTGTGGCATACCAATCGATGTTATGTACCTTGATTTTGCACGAGCCTTCGATAAAGTTGAACACAGATGTCTGCTAGCCAAACTAGAAAATCTCAGAATTCGAGGGGACCTCCTTTCATGGATTGGGGCCTTTCTCTCTGGAAGTCAATTTTACGTCCGGTTCAGTAGTACTTTTTCCACCTCTAGGCCTGTTACAAGCGGTGTACCCAGGGGTCAGTGTTAGGACCAATTTTGTTTCTCCTCTACAATTCTGATCTACCTGGTATGCTCACGTCCTCCGTTGCTTTGTGCGCTGATGATACTAAGATTTATGGATCTGATAAAGACATCTTACAACAAGATCTATCCATCATCCAGCAGTGGTGCGAAGTATGGCTCCTACCAATAAATCCAGGCAAATGTGAAGTTATACATATGGAACTGAAGAATCGTCACGAGAAATACGTCTTTAACGGAACAACTATTTCTGACTGCCCAAGTCATATGGATTTGGGGTCGTCGTGAATGAGAATCTGAGTTGGTCTGATCACATTCATAATACCTGTTCCAAGGCTTCCAGAATGCTGTTTCTTCTAGAAAGAGTATTTGGAAAGTGTAACATCAGTACCTGTCGCTCTCTCTTTATAACATACATTCGACCAATAATTGAGTATGCCAGTCTAGTTTAGGATGCAAGATTGGTGGGCGACAGAACTTCCTTGGAAAATATACGAAGGGAAGCTACCAGGATCGTGGTCACGAGTACAAATGTTACCCTGAAAATTTTCATCATGCGGCGAGAGAAAATTTCCTTGCAAATCGTGTTTTCCATTTTTGGAATGAGCTTCTATCTGTTGTGGTGAAAAGTGAAAGTGTCAACTCTCTCTTGAAGAACAATATGAACCGATTGTCATTGCCCCTTTGTTTTTTATGAGATATTATGTCGCACTTCATGTATCTTTATTTCTATTTTTTGAGCCCTTTAGATTTCTATCTTGGCTCTTGATCTCAATGAATAATAATAATAATGATAATGATTTCAAAAAAAACTTGCAAACGGTAGATTTTTTTATCTTTGACCAGAACAATTTCATAGACGCGGACACCCTACAGTCGGCAGGGTTTGAGACAAGTTTCGAGATGTCAAAATGAAGGCTTTCTTATGTTCACAACCAATTATCTCGAATTCCCTTGACATGACTGGACTAGGAAGGAATGGGTGTCCTTGGGTGTCAAACCAAACAGCAGGGGAGGTTTCTCAGTTAGTTAGATTCAAGACTTGGACTGGTACCAGTAGCAGCGAAGGTTTGAGGACTTTTCTCTACCTCAAGAGTAACAGAAAAAGTTGGGTTAGGTAAGGTTTATATGTCTATATGTCTGCAATTCAGTGCAGTTGAAGATCAGCAGTATTTCCAACTAGAAAAATTGCAGACGGCAAATGTGAAACTAGTTGCGTTCTTAATAGGCAAAGACCACTATCGGCTACAGGTCGAATACCCTAAACTGCCTTATCAATTCCATCTAAACATGCCCAATCACGAAATGTTCCGTCTGAACGAGTCCCAAACTTTGCGATTCAGCTTCGAAATGACCTTTAACCGCCCGATAAGGCCAAGATTCCGTTCTCGGAATCGGATCTGATTGGCGAAGACCGTGCACATTGTGCTGGCTGCCGGCCAACGAAATTCATAAATAATTTCCATGCAATACGCGTGGCGGCGCGGCCGGGGACGGGATCCGGCACTTCACGACCCTAATTTACGACGTGTTCGGGATCTGGAAAACTGGAGCTGGCTGCGCGCCGCCAAGACGTCCTTCGCCGAGATTCTTGCAGGACATCCGCAGATTACGGCGCCAACTCCCATTCGTAATCTGTCGGCAGGTATGCATATTCATGACTATTATCCGGAATCTTTCAAGATTTGCCGGAGTCGCCTCGTTGTACCGGCGTCAGAAGGGATGTTATTTATCGCCCAATTCATCAGTACTACACTTCCATTCGATATCTTGGCGTCTGCACTGGGAACCAGACAAAATTACGTGTGCCAACGATCGCCAGTGATAATGGGCGGGTTCAGGAAATGGCTCAAAGTGAAATGTAGAGCTGCAGAAAATGAGGTTTGGTTAAGTTAGCTGGCATTGTTAAAAGTGAGTTCAAACTGCTCGAAAAATTTCAAATTGAACGGTGGTGTTTATATTACCGAACGAGTGATTCACGAAATCTTCAGCTTTTGACTGACCAGACACATTATATACGAATTTTTTCATCGGGTATGGACCACTTTGAATTCCATATTTACGCGCAGATATTCGAGCCGGATTCATTTCTCTCTCATTTTGCATTCTGCCTAACAGATGGCTACGCGCAATAAAAACATTTAATTGCTAATAGCTAAAAAACTATGAGGTTGCTATCAAAGATTTATACCCCAACAAATACCACTGTTAGGGCACAAACATTCTGAATGGTTTCAGACTCCGTGTTTCAAACTTTTTGTTAACTTCACAGTTTCTAAAAAATAACACTCGATTACCATCAAACTGAAAAAAAATATCCGTTTTAAACGACACTAATAGGTACCATTTGTGAGCGCGAAGTTGGCACCAAAGGAAATAATCCCGGATATTATGAAAACCTTTTTTTCATTGGTTCCAAAAGCACTAATAGCACATTTAGGCACTTAATATTGGCATAAAAATTTCTTTGAAATTTGAAACTTTTAGTTCTGAGCGTGAAGTCAACAGAAAAACTTGAATTACCAATATCTCGACAATTACAATAGTGCTATCATTGATTAAAACGTCTCTAATAGGCACCAATTGGGCACAAATAAAGTTACAGTCTCAGAAATAGTGCTTCCAACTTTTCGTCAATTTTTTCGAATTCCCCTGACAAGACTCACAAGGATGGAATTAGTGTCCTTTGGTTTCAAACCAAACTAGGGAGGTTTCTTAGATAGTAGCATCCAAGACTTGCTGGCAACATCAGAAACTGGCCTCTGCTAGTAGCAGCAAAGGTTTGCGGATTCTTCTCTACCTCAAGGGTAACAAAAAAGGTTAGGTTAGGTTACGTTCTGCCTTTACTATTAATTTAATATATACTCTGAGGAAATATTTGCAAAAGCTCTACATGGCACGGAGGAAGGCATAAAGGTCAAAGGAAAGAGGATAAACAACATCCGATACGCAGATGATACTGTTTTGATTGCTGAAAGCGAACGTGATCTACAGACTCTCCTGGAGCTGGCTGCTTGCCACCAAGACATCCTTCGCCGAGATTCTTGCAGGATATGCGCAGATTACGGCGCCAACTCCCATTCGTAATCTGTCGGCAGGTATGCATATTCATGACTATTATCCGGAATCTTTCAAGATTTGCCGAGTCGCCTCGTTGTACCGGCGTCAGAAGGGAAGTTATTTATCGCCCAATTCATCAGTACTACACTTCCATTCGATATCTTTGCGTCTGCACTGGGAACCAGAGAAAATTACGTGTGCTAGCGATCGCCACTGATAATGGGTGGGTTCAGAAAATGGCTCAAAGAATGAAATGTAGAGCTGCAGAAAATAAGGTTTGGTTAAGTTAGCTGGCATTGTTAGAATTGACTTCAAACTGCTCCAAAAATTTCAAATTGAACGTGATGTTCATATTACTGAACAAGTGCTTCACGAAATCTTCGACCTTTGACTGACCCGACACATTATATACGAATTTTTTTTATTGGCTAAGGACCACTTTGAATTCCATATTTACGCGCCGATATTCAAGCCAGATTCATCTCACTCGCATTTTGTATTCTGCCTTACAGATGGCTACGCCTGATGAAACATATAATTGCTTATAGCTAAAAAACTATGAGGTTGCTATCAAAGATTTATACCGCAACCAAATACCACTTTCAGGGCACAAACATTCTTAATAGTTTTAGAATTCGTGTTTCAAACTTTTTGTTAACTTCACAGTTTCTGAAAATAAACACTCGATTACCATCAAACTGAAAAAAATATCCGTTTTAATGACACTTATAGGTACCATTTGTGAGCGTGAAGTTGACAAGAAAGGAAATAATCCCGGATATTATGAAAACTATTTTTTGTCATTGGTTCCAAAAGCACTGAAAGGCGCCATTTGGGCACTTAATATTGGCCTATAAATTTCTTTGAAATTTGAAACTATTAGTGCTGAGCGTGAAGTCAACACAAAACTTGAAATACCAATATCTCGAAAACTACCATGGTGCTATCATTGATTCAAACGTAGCTAATAGGCACCAATTGAGCACTAAATATAGTTATAGTCTCAGAGATAGTTCTTCCAACTTTTCGCCAATTTTTTCGAATTCCCCTGACATGACTCACAAGGATGGAACTAGTGTCCTTTGGTTTCAAACCTAACTAGAGAGGTTTTTTAGATAGTTGCTTCCAAGACTTGCTGGCAACATCAGAAACTGGCCTCTGGCAGTAGCAGCAAAGGTCTGCGGATTTTTCTCTACCTCAAGGGTAACAAAAAAGGTTAGGTTAGGTTAGGTTCTGTCTTCACTATTATTTTATATATACTCTGAGGAAATATTTGCAAAAGCTCTACATGGCACGGAGGAAGGTATAAAAGACAATGAAAAGAGGATAAACAACATCCGATACGCAGATGATACTGTATTGATTGCTGAAAGCGAACGAGATCCACAGACTCTCCTGGATCTAGCTGAGCGCCGCCAAGACGTCCTTCGCCGATATTCTTGCAGGACATCCGAAGATTACGGCGCCAACTCCCATTCGTAATCTGTCGGCAGGTATGCATATTCATGACTATTATCCGGAATCTTTCAGAATTTGACGGAGTCGCCTCGTTGTACCGGCGTCAGAAGGGACGTTATTTATCGCCCAATTCATCAGTACTACACTCCCATTCGATATATTGGCGTCTGCACTGGGAACCAGAGAAAATTACGTGTGCCAACGATCACCAGTGATAATGGGCAGGTTCGGGAAATGGCTCAAAGAATGAAATGTAGAGCTGCAGAAAATGAGGTTTGGTTAAGTTAGCTGGCATTTTAAGAAGTGAGTTCAAACTGCTCGAAAAATTTCGAATTGACAGGTGGTGTTTATATTACCGAACGAGAGCTTGACGAAATCTCCGACCGTTGATTGACCATTATATACGAATTTTTTTATTGGCTATGGACCACTTTGAATTCCATATTTACGCGCATATATTCGAGCCAGATTCATTTCACTCGCATTCTGCATTCTGTGTAACAGATGGCTACGCGTAATAAAACATATAATTGCTAATAGCTGAAAAACTATGAGGTTGCTATCAAATATTCATACCGGACCAAATACCACTATCAAGGCACTACCATTTCGAATAGTTCCAGCATTAGTGCTTCCAACTCAAACTTTCTGAAAAATAACACTCGATTACCGCCAAACTAAAAAAAATATCGCAGCCGTTTTAACGACACTAATAGGTACCAGTTGTGAGCGTGAAGTTGACACCAAAGGAAATAATCCCGGATATTATGAAAACTATTTTGCTTCATTGGTTCCAAAAAGACTAATAGGCACCATTTAGGCACTAAATATTGGTATATAAATTTCTTTGAAATTTTAATCTTTTAGTGCTGAGCGTGGAGGTCAACCCTGAATACTTGAATTACCAATATCTCAAAAACTACAATGGTGCTATCATTGATTCAAACGTCACTAATAGGCTCCACCTGAGCAGTAGTTGTTTTTCGAAAATTATATTCAGTATTTCAATTGTATACTGATCAAACAGTAATAATTTCCTTCGATTCATTCGACATAATAAGAAATAAATATTCCAACAAAAATCTTTAGTGAAGGTAATACGTTTATACCCACATAGTTTTTTTATTGAAGATTTCATTAATGTAATATGGTCTTAAGCTTGAGCAAATAATTCCTTTCACACTATATTCCGGATAAGATGAGGATTTCCATTTGAGAAACTTTCAACACTGGTCGCTTGATTCTCGAAAAGGCGACGTATATTATATCATGTATGAAGACTTAAATAGACTCCAACAGAATTTAAAGTTTTCTTTGGGATTTATGCACAGTCATGGCAAATACATGACGCTGCATGGTTCATCCTAGTTTTCCTTTTGAAGAGTCGATGATTATCCTTAGCATATATTATTTTTTGCCACATTGTTCAACAGTAACAATTTTTATCTTACATCATTGCATAATTCTTCGGATACGTCTTAATTAGTCGACATTATTATTAATGTATTATTTCTCAATTTGAGTTCAAGTGGTGGCAAGTGTGAAATGTTGACACTATTGATAAATTCTGTTTTATTTTCGACATTTTCAGATTGATATTTCATAAAGTCAAGACTTCAGTGAATTTTGTACTTCCGTGAAAAAAATTCCACAAATTTTGTTGTATAATATCACAACTGAATGAAATAATATTACGAGATGTCAGTGATTATTGGATATTAGGAAACTCTTAGACTTTCTCATGATTAGTTTATTCATTCCCTACTCAATTTATATCTTTTCATGAAGCTTATTATGAAAACTATTTTTTTTCATTGGTTCCAAAAGCACTATTAGGCACCATTTGGGCACTCAATATTGGCCTCTAAATTTCTTTGAAATTTGAAACTTTTAGTGCTGAGCGTGAAGTCAATACAAAAACTTGAATTACCAATATTTCGAAAACTGCAATGGTGCTATCACTGATTCAAACGGCACTAATAGGCACCAGTTGAGCACTAAATACTGTTATAGTCTCAGAGTTTGTGCTTCCATCTATTCGTAAATTTTTTCGAATTCTTCTGACATGACAAGGATGGAATTAGTGTTCTTGGGTGTCAAACCAAACTTGGGAGGTTTTTCAGATAGTTGCATTCAAGACTTGCTGAAACTTCAGAAACTGGCTTCCGCCGGTAGCAGCAAAGGTTTGCAGATTTTTCTCTACCTCAAGGGTAACAGAAAAGATTAGGTTAGGTTAGGTTCTGTCTTGATTATTTTTTAATATATACTCTGAGGAAATATTTGCAAAAGCTATGCATGGCACGGAGGAAGTCATAAAGGTCAATTGAAAGAGGATAAACAACATCAGATACGCAGATGATACTGTATTGATTGCTGAAAGCGAACGAGATCTACAGACTCTCCTGGAGCTGACTGCTTGCCACCAAGACGTCCTTCGTCTAGATTCTTGCAGGACATCCGCAGATTACGGCGCCAACTCCCATTCGTAATCTGTCGGCAGGTATGCATATTCATGACTATTATCCGGAATCTTTCAAGATTTGCGGAGTCGCTTCGTTGTACCGGCGTCAGAAGGGATGTTATTTATCGCCCAATTCATCAGTACTACACTTCCATTCGATATCTTGGCGTCTGCACTGGGAACCAGGGAAAATTACGTGTGCCAACAATCGCCAGTGATAATGGGTGGATTCAGGAAAATGGCTCAAAAGTGAAATGTAGAGCTGCAGAAAATGAGGTTTGGTTAAGTTAGCTGTTAAAAGTGAGTTCAAACTGCTCGAAAAATTTTGAAGAGTCGATGATTATCCTTAGCATATATTATTTTTTGCCACATTGTTCAACAGTAACAATTTTTATCTTACATCATTGCATAATTCTTCGGATACGTCTTAATTAGTCGACATTATTATTAATGTATTATTTCTCAATTTGAGTTCAAGTGGTGGCAAGTGTGAAATGTTGACACTATTGATAAATTCTGTTTTATTTTCGACATTTTCAGATTGATATTTCATAAAGTCAAGACTTCAGTGAATTTTGTACTTCCGTGAAAAAAATTCCACAAATTTTGTTGTATAATATCACAACTGAATGAAATAATATTACGAGATGTCAGTGATTATTGGATATTAGGAAACTCTTAGACTTTCTCATGATTAGTTTATTCATTCCCTACTCAATTTATATCTTTTTATGAAGCTTAACGAATATTGATCCTCAAAAATATACACATATTTTTTTTTCGTTCCGGCAAAAGCTGATGGACACATCATATTCAAATATCTGCCCCCCATATCATCGTGATCCCGTTACTCATTTTTTCCCGATGATCAAACTTCCTGAGAACTCTACTCTAATCATTCCATTTATGGCGGGTAAAAAATCTTTCGCATCGCTGTTTTATTCAACTCAATTATCCTAAAATGCGGAATAACCCCATGTTCGTATTGCAGACAATTTCGCCGAGAAAATGCGAACGGGTCGGACGCATGGAGGTTTTATATTTCGGCTCAATTCCCTGGCACACTTTAACATTCGCATACATACGTAGCCTGTCGTGTCGGTGAAAATGTTATCAACAGAGGATAATACGTTCTTTTTCTACTCGATCGTTATTCTCTCAACCGTGACGCATCTCGTCTGCCTCAGCGATGTCTCGAACTATTTGGCTCCTCTGGAGATTTGATCAGATAAAATAACGGAAGCTGGGAAAGGTGCTCTCGCTGAAATCAACACCTGCCTGCCTGTCTTCTATTGGTTTCTTCGGCGTCTTTATCCTTGGAAATTTCGGTCCCAATTTTTCTGATCGAAAGGAGATTCTCTGGGTGCGTGCTCCAAATAAAAACTGGGAGTGAATTGAGATGTACCCAGATACCCAATATAGAATAATTTTTCGTTAATATGAATTAACCAGATTCCAAACAAAGCTAATTTATATAGTCCAATATCACGAAATGACCACTTAGAAATGTCTTCTATCTTTCCTCGCCATAATACATAGTTATTCACAAATATAGCCATATATAGAATATGTTGAGGTGATACACAAGATTCAGAATTGAAATTCTGAAGGTGAGCTTCAAGTGAAAAGATGACTTGTCGTATATTTTTTTGAGGTTCTAGGGCTTCCGATTTTTCCAGGAGTGATCAACTTTCGTTTTTCAGAAAGGAAGACCCATTTTTTTGCATGAATAGAATTTTCATTGAATTCTAAGTTTTTTGATTATGAAAGTTTAAATTTTCAAATGTGAAAATACAAAAAAAAGTTCAAAATTGAACTCTGTTGAAATACAGACAAAACTTTGAAAATCTATTGTAAGCGGGGCTGCTACATCACAATATAGTTTTTTCAAAAAGGAGCCCCATTTTTTCGAAGCATTTTCGAAAATTTCGTCAAAAATTAATACTTGCATACGTCCAAGACTTTTATCCATAAATGGATATTTTTCGAAATATTCAGAAAAAACGATTTCGTCTTCAATTTTCAATCTCATTCCGAATGTTCTGTTATCGACAAATATTTTCTCTATTTCAGTCTCGTAATGACAGTACTGAAAGTAGTGCTGTAATGAAACTCATTACAGCATTGTTTTCAGTTATATTTTTCGTTTTGTGGTTGTCAGTACTGACCTCCGATCCACTCAATTTTCGAATCAAATCAATTCAAATTCCGCAATCTGTCAAATTTCGTTAGTGTCAACTGTCAAGATACAATACGAAAGTCACTAATCTGAAATTTTATTTGAATTTCGAGAGTTTTCCACAAAACTTCACTGAAATAGAGAAAATATCGTCTAATACTCGTTGCAGAAGGCAATTCCAACACTAATGCCTTATTTGAATTTCGAGACACAAAACGTAAATCAGAGAAAATATCGTATAATACTCGTTGCAGAGGGCAATTTTATCACTCATGCTTTCGCATTCGTGTTGGAATAGGAGCTCATTCTGCAACTTACTTTAGAATATTCTATTCTTATAGATCCAACGAGTTCGGTTTCTCCTAATTTTTTGAAGCTTAGGATACTTGCCGTAAATTCTTAATTCTAGGGAATTTCTTTTTTGTCATCGTGGGGAAATTTGAATTTTCAGTAATGGAATTGTTACATGTTCTGTTAATTATTATCTCGAAAACATTAGAAATTGCAGATTATTTTTTTTGCATTTCTGAGAATTTTTCTGTTGACTCCACTAATACTCACATTGAGAACTTCAAGCCTTTCGAGATATTGAATTTCATAAGATCTTTGGGATTGAAAGGCGAGCTGTAAAGCTTTGTCAGGGGCACAATAGACCATCAGGTCGCAGTGGACTGTAACTCCTTTCAAACTATCAACTATTAACTATAATTGAGACGAGTTAAGTTCTTAAATTATCTTTGGTAATGCAGAGCGAAACACCCCACAGAATCTACACACGTTAGTGTACCCCATACGCCCATTCTCAGCAAGTGCTTTCTGAGGCAAAAATGCCCTGTAAGGAAGCCAGTGAGGAAGTGTAGTTGGTTCTTATGAGATCCAAATATTTTTTTGGATCTTGCAGTTTCAAAATTCCCTAGAAATTTTTGGAGTGATCCAACCCTGGGAGATTCTGCCAAAGTCTTTCTTTATGAACTATAGAAAATATTTCATGAATAACAGCGATTCACAAAAATTTCACTTATTTATGCTTATTATTTTCCAGTAAAAAACATATTCAGAATGAGATTGAAATTGAGGACAAAATTGTTTTTCGTGAATATCTCGAAAAATATTTATTTTGAGATAAAACTTTTGTTGCAATTATTTTTTGAAGAAGATTTCGAGAAATAGGTTCCAATTTTCGATTTTTTAATGTTTCGTCACTTCTCAGTGTGTCAAAAAATCTGTGACCTCTTCTGTCGTATTCTGAAAATCACGCTTTCGAAAGAGAAGCATCAGTTTTTCTTGTCGGAGATTCTCGAAAATGTGAATTTCAGATGAAAAAACCGAGAAGATGTTTGTATTTCAACCGAGTTCAATTTTGAGATTGTTTTTTTAGTATTTCCTCATTTGAAGAGAATTTTCTCGGGAAAATTAAAACTTTTGGAATCAAACAGACTCAGAATTCAATGGATAGTCTATTTATACATTGTGAAATAGGTCCTTTCATTTGAAAAACGAAAGAATTTAGGGTTGGATGCAAATTTTTTATTCTTATAGAGGTTTTCGAGTTTGAAAGATTTAAATTGCGACGCTGATGGAAATGAGTGAGAAAGAGGTCGGGCTCATGTATACGGTGTAATGATAAAGTAGCGAATTCATATACTGAGGCATCAAAATATTATCAATTTCGTTTTTTGTTTTCAAATCATGAACTCTATTCGAGAAGTACAGGGAGAAGGGAAGTGAGAAGAAAATATGATAGCCACTCCTATCGATTTCACGTCATCATCGACGAAATTGGACGGAAACAATGAAATTATGTTGAAAGCAGCAACACCGACTGAAAAGCTTATTTCTGCACCGATGTTAGACATTTCAGTCTCCGGCGGAGAATTTTATATGGCTATATGGCAGGATATTCCTGACATCTCTGATGTTGAGACTATAATGTCTTCATGCGCTGTTGAATTTAGCCCATCTCATTTTGCTTTCAGAGAACACTTATAACTTTTGATATAACGTCGAAATTTAATTCGAAGCAGTGGCGACAGAACAATTTTCGAGGTGGTGTTATGGAAACTCAAATATTGGAGCGAATAAACGAGCAGCTATGCCGGGCATTTTTTCTGTATATTCATTACGAAACCGCTTTTCCAATTACAAAACTGAAAGTGTGAGCCTGGTCTCTGCACGATTAAGTGTCAAGTTCGAGTTGAATTCTCTCTCCATCAGACGGCCGATCTTATTGAGAAGCAGAAAATTTCATTAAATGACGTTGACTGAAAAATTCGTTTATTTTCAGTATGCTCACGGGATTATAATTAAGTTCCTCGCCCTCTTGCCAGTCCACATTTAAATTTACCTACGATTAAAAAACTTAAATCGATAAAATCTAAAAAGTGTAGTGAACCAGATTTCCAAAAAAGAGAGTGCGAAACTAATTTATATATAGAGTCTAATATCAGCATCACGAAATGGCCACTTAGAAATGTCTTCTATCTTTCGTCGCCATAATACATAGTTATTCACGAATATGGCTCTAGAATATGTTGAGGTGAGACACAAGATTCAGAATTGAAATTCTGAAGGTGAGCTTCAAGTAAAAAGATGACTTATCGTATATTTTCTTGAGGTTCTAGGGCTTCCGGTTTTTCCGGGACTGATAAACTTTCGTTTTTCAGAAAGAAAGACCCAATTTTTCTTGCATAAATAGAATTTTCTTGAATTCTAAGTTTTTTGATTCCAAAAGTTTTAATTTTTCCGAGAATATTCTCTTCAAATGTGAAAATACAAAAAACGAAATTCAAAATTGAACTCTGTTGAAATATAGACAAAATTTTTGAAAATCTATTAGATGCAAGGCTGATACATCACAATATAGTTTTTTTTTTTAAAGGGAGCCCCATTTTTCGAAACCATTTCGAAAACTTCGTCAAAAATTAATCCTTGCATACGTCCAAGACTTTTATCCATAAATGGATATTTTTCGAAATATTCAGGAAAAACGATTTTGTCTTCAATTTTCAATCTCTTTCCAAATGTTCTGTTATCGAAAAAATATTTTCTTATAGCTCAAAAGATCAAATTCTAGGGAATTTCCTTTTTGTCATCGTGGGGAAATTTGAATTTTCAGTAATGGAATTGTTACATGTTCTGTTAATTATTATCTCGAAAGCTTTAGAAATTTTTGCAGGTAATTTTTTTGCATTTCGGAGAATTTTTTCTGTTGACTTCACTAATACTCACATTGGGAACTTCAAACCGAGTTTTGCTCTGCATGACCAAAGATAATTTAAGAACTTAACTCGTCTTAATTATAGTTAATAGTTGATAGCTTGAAAGGGGTTACAGTCCACTGCGAAATGATGGTCCATTGTGCCCCCTGACAAAGCTTTACAGCTCGCCTTCCAGTCCCAGAGATCTTATGAAATCCAATATTTCGGAAGGCTTCAGTGAGACTAATTTTCTCAGTCCTACAGATCTCTTGACCAAAGCATTGTTTCCTCTGGCTTACAATGCCAAAGCATAACTAGGTGAATAGGAGTTTTTTCTTCCTCCCCACAGAATCTACACTCGTTAGTGTACCCCATACGACCATTCTCAGCAAGTGCTTTCTGAGGCAAAAATGCCCTGTAAGGAAGCCAGTGAGGAAGTGTAGTTGGTTTTTACTGAGATCCAAATATTTTTTTGGATCTTGCAGTTTCAAAATTCCCAAGAAATTTTTTGTAGTGATCCAACCCTGGGAGATTCTGCCAGAGCTTTTCTTTATGAACTATAGAAAATACTTCATGAATAACAGCGATTTACAAAAATTTCATTTCTTCATGCTAATTATTTTCCAGCAAAAAACATATTCAGAATGAGATTGAAAATTTGAGACAAAATTGTTTTTCGTGAATATCTCGAAAAATATTTATTTTGAGATAAAACTCTTGTTGCAATTATTTTTTGACGAAGATTTGGAGAAATAGGTTCCACTTTCCGATTTTTTGATGTTTTGTCACTTCTCATTGTGTCAAAAAATCTGTGACCTCTTCTGTCGTATTCTGAAAATCACGCTTTCGAAAGAGAAGCATCAGCTTTTCTTGTCGGAGATTCTCGAAAGTGTACATTTCAGATGAAAAAAACCTAGAAGGTGTTTGTATTTCAACCGAGTTCAATTTTGAGATTGTTTTTTCGTATTTCCTCATTGGAAGAGAATTTTCTCGGGAGAATTCAAACTTTCGGAATCAAACAGACACAGAATTCAATGGAGAATTTATTCATGCAATAGGAAATGGGTCCTTCCATTTGAAAAACGAAAGTTGATGCCACTATCACTGTCACTAGAACAGTCGAAAAATATACGAGAAGTCGACTTCTTACTTGACGTTCCATGTGATAATAGAAAAAAATTAGTATCAGTTTGAGTGCTGTTTCATTGTGAACTTGTTGATATAGAGTTTGATGCAATTTTTTTTTTTAATCTTATACAGGTTTTCGAGTTTTAAAGATTTAAATTGTGACGCGAATGGAAATGAGCTTATGTATACGGTGTTATAATAAAAAAGCGAACATCGCAGCAGTGTCTGATGAGACCTTGGATTCTGAATGTAAACCATGAGGTGTAGAGTTACCTCTACTGCCCTCCATGTTGTAAACAGAATGGTAATGAAGTTGGTTTTGTGAATATTGAAATGGAATAATTGATATCATTATAATATATCTGATGTATGTTTGAACTTTTACCAGACAGCTTTTGGTGAAAGGTGTGAGGCATCAAAATATTATCAATTTCGTTTTTTGTTTTCAAATCATGAACTCTATTCGAGAAGTACAGGGTGGAGGGAAGTGAGAAGAAAATATGATAGCCACTCCTATCGATTTCACGTCATCATCGACGAAATTGGACGGAAACAATGAAATTATGTTGAAAGCAGCAACACCGACTGAAAAGCTTATTTCTGCACCGATGTTAGACATTTCAGTCTCCGGCGGAGAATTTTATATGGCTATATGGCAGGATATTCCTGACATCTCTGATGTTGAGACTATAATGTCTTCATGCGCTGTTGAATTTAGCCCATCTCATTTTGCTTTCAGAGAACACTTATAACTTTTGATATAACGTCGAAATTTAATTCGAAGCAGTGGCGACAGAACAATTTTCGAGGTGGTGTTATGGAAACTCAAATATTGGAGCGAATAAACGAGCAGCCATGCCGGGCATTTTTTCTGTATATTCATTACGAAACCGCTTTTCCAATTACAAAACTGAAAGTGTGAGCCTGGTCTCTGCACGATTAAGTGTCAAGTTCGAGTTGAATTCTCTCTCCATCAGACGGCCGATCTTATTGAGAAGCAGAAAATTTCATTTATTGACGTTGACTGAAAAATTCGTTTATTTTCAGTATGCTCACAGGATTATAATTAAGTTCCTCGCCCCCTTGCCAATCCACATTTAAATTTACCTACGACGAAAAAACTTTAATCGATAAAATCTAAAAGAGCAGTCAGGGCTTCATTCTTCGAAGACGCCATACTTTCGCATAATTAGAACAAATTATAGAAACAGTAAATCTTTCGTATACGACTGCTGTAGAATAAAGCTGATCTGACGAGTCACATAACCTCAACTTGCTAATCCGCACAACTTCGTCCGTTCAAATCGGTTTTACAATTCTTATTATTGAACTTATTTTGTTCCCGATTGCATCGACACCCACCAGATAAAATTATATTCTCCAATTACCAGCATACAATGTGAGTCTTCGACTTGTACAGGGTGATTAACTTATCTCGGTAATCCCAATTTTCTCGAATATTTTTTCATTCGGTGAATGGCGTTCTGAACAAATCAATGTAGACTTGAGACGCGCATAAAAAATCTGCGAGGTAAATAAAGGCGACAGGCGTCGCGGTGCTATCAAAAATTTTTTTTCTAGAGTCATACCTTTTTCATCATGTCATTCGAAAGATAATTTCATTCAGATTTTTTTTACGAATACAATTTTCATCAATTTCCAACCGACAGCGATCTGTAGCGTGTTTTATGTTTATATTATTTAATTTATTTTTGTCTGTATTAAGGTATTGGTCCTTTATTTGGGGACATAAATATAATTCTTTGCCTTAAATTCAAGAAGGCTAGTTTTCTAGTCAATGTGTCTCTTCAAATAAGATCAAATATGTGAATATAGCAAGATGGGTCTCCATGTTATAACGCTGCCATTGTGGAGAGGTCAAGAATTCGAACATAAATGGATCCTTATATTTTCACTAAAGTTACTTATAATGAGGTAGGGAAACAATATAACTTATGTATGGATCATAATGTCTAGATGACTTAGATATGATTTTGTGTCGTAAAATGACGGAGTCTTTGTAACAAACTATTTCTGTTATATGATATTCATTAAATATTATATATTATAACAATAAAAAATTTTTTCAATAACCAATGAAATATTCAAATCATATGTTATATATATACCGGCCATTTTGATCCATCATTTCTTCATCAAAAGTTACTTTGGTCAAATGCGTTTCTTATCTTCATTTTCAAATGGTTTATGTTATTAGAATCAATTTGGTGTACCATATTTTTCAGGGTACCCCTCAGAAAGTAATCTATGAGCGTTAGATCAAGCGATATCTGATGGGTCCACTGGTTCCTATCCATTTATTTTCAAATTCTTGATCTAAATATCTCTTCACGATGGTAGCGTTGTGACATGGAGCCCCATTTTGCTGTAGTCACATATTTCGTCTTATTTGAAGAGGCACATTGACTAGAAAACTATCCTACTCGAATTAAGGGTAGGAATGAAATAAAATTAATATTAAACATGCTGTAATTCGCTCAAGGTTAGAAATGAAAAAAAAAATGTATTCGAAAAAAAACTCTGAATAGAAAAATGACATGATAAGAAAAGTATGTCCCTGGAGAAAAATTTTTTGATAGCGCCGAGACGCCTGGCGTCTTCATCTATTCCACAGATTTTTATGAGCGTCTCAAGTCGACATTGATTTGTTCAGAATATTATTCACAGAATGAAAAAATATTCGGAAGTTTTAGAAAAAATTGGGGTTACCAAGACAATTGAATCCCCCTCTACAGGGTGGTCAGATTTGGGTGCTTTCGTTCTACAGATAGAAAAGTCCTTCTGGTAACATAGTAATTTGAATGATGAATTCGAATAAGCTCCGAGTCTAGTAAAACCGTGGTAAATCGAAATCTCATTGCGATTCGATAACAAATAAGGGACTGGATTGTTGGAATGGCAAGTCTCGGCAGAAGGGTATGATATCGACTACCGTGAATTGCAATGTATATTAGTCGCATCCAAAAGTCAGATGTGATAGCTATAAGGTTTGAAAATGAATCAGAATCGCACAAAATATTTACGGTTGAAAAAAAAATTAGATCAAAAAATGATACTTTGGTGGCCCATTTATTGCGGAGACAATAACTTTTTTCATTGTTGCTTTTCGACCGATAACTTCACGTTCGGCTCTCCAACTTTGTGTCTGAATAGCAAGTATATCTACTCTTCTCAGAATATGAGATTATCTCTTTATAATAGGTTTGGAATTTGGATACTGTTTGGCACAACAGGTAGATTATTTGAAGATTTAATTTGAATTTGTCGATCTTCAATTTCGCATGTTTTTGAATTTATTTTTGTTTTCTCTTTTTTATTTTCATAGAATGAATTCTTGTTTTCCGATTTGTTTTTTATGATTCCTTCCATTTTCAAACTAGTTTTGGCAATAAAGAACTTGAATACTAATTGTAAAGGGAATTCTTTGTCATCCATCGAGTTCTATTCAGCCAATGAAAACATGAAGCTTTACAACTTCAATTCTTCCTAACGTAAATTCTACCGGTTAAACCTTAGGAACAGTGTTGCAGAGCTTTGATGCAGCCAAAGAAGCCGATTTATTGCTTTTAGTCGAATACTTTCATTTTCCAAATGGTCCATATTAACTGAATATCATTCAATCATTTTCCATAATTTACTTCCCTTCATTTCCTGGTATGAAATTATAGAATGTCATGTAATCTCATGTTCATCATGAAAAAAAATTAAAATTGTGATTGACATTTTGTGTTCGTAAACAATTAACAACACCAATGAAAACCTCTATTCCGTAATTCGATGAGAACGTTTATTGAACATATTCATTCAATTATTAAATTTTTTTCATAAATTTTCAACACCCAGTATCTCTTAAACCGAGCTGAGTCGTGAGAAGATGTAGAGACCAGAAAGATGTGTTTCTTTCAACCTTAGTAATCTCTCGTTGAAATATACAGAGTGAGCCATCCATAACTTTCTACCCGAATTTTGAGATTAGGGAGACAAAAAAGGGTGTTCAAATGAATTCGATATCATTACCCTCTAGGCGCTATCCCCTGAATCAATTATTCTCGAATGAAGATAATAGGTCGAGTAGCATTGTTGAAAAGGTTATTCAATTACCTACATGAACGTTTTATTTTTTTCTTCGACAGGAGAGGGATAGTGATATCCAGTATTCATTTTTTGACCCGTCAGAGACTTTTTTGCATCTCAAAGAACTAAATTCGTCGTGTGAAAGATATTGATGGAATACTGAGTCATTCTGTATAATTATGAAGCGATGAAAAAAAAATACACCCATGCAGGAAATTGAATTGCTTTTTCCACAATATGCTGCTAAACCCTTTTCTTCTATTTGAAAATGAGAGCTGTAAGGAGTTGCGACTAGAGGGGTAGTGATATCAACATTTATTTGTCCACATTTCAACAAAATTTGACCTGTTCGGGCGTGTTTTTGTTATTATATAACAAACTAAAATTTCGGCGTGAAAAGTTATGGATAGCCACCTTTCATGTAAAAGACATCTCCTCACCCTGTATCTAACTTGAACCTCAATAATTGAAACTTCAATTTCATGATCGAATAAACGGAGAAATCAATTCATATGATATTGGAATTCTAGTCAAAAGTATTTTTTATGTTACTAATTAGGATAAGCTAGATTGAATGATATTTTCACTGAGCTTCAAAAATTAATTCAGCTTTGAGATAAAACGCAAAATGAATACAATTATCAACGATGTCCTCTCTGTAACAGAGTAACTGCTGTCTGCGTCAACGGTCGTCAGACCGTTGAATTATTCTTAATTCAGATTAATATCATATCATGATACTTTTCAAAATTTTCTTTCGAATAAATTTGTGTGAAAACCAAATTTCATTGAAGTTTTTCGGTTGGAGTTATGAAGAAATGTGAAGATGCATAATGAGGAATGTTCATAGGTATGCAAAATAGATCGAAACTTCGTCACAGTATGACCTATATGTATATGAAATCACTAGTTTTTGTTTCAGTTGAAAAGACCTAGTAGTTCTGATTTTACAACCCCGTGAATATTCAATTCCTCGCGACGATGTGACGTCATACTACATTCGCAAATCGCACTCCGTGAGACGAAAGGCCCTTATATTGGACCCGGCTACGTACTGAACCTCGCAAGTCGTTGGATGTAAAGTGACGTCACACGGATCCATCGAACTCATGTTTATAACTCGATATCTCGGGCGCTATTTGAAGTATTCAAATAATTTTTGGACACAATATTTTCATTTTTTACGGAAAATAGGAATATGTAGAAATTGAAAAATGTGAACATTGAGGAATCCGCAAGATTAAGATTAATCGATGTGCAGCTAGATGGTAAACTATTGTAGTGATACTCAGATGTGTCAGATTAAGTATTGACCTGCATGGCATTCGAAGTTAGGACAGGAGATGTAGTACTGATGAGCTCAAATGAAAACGGGACATTTAAGTCACTCCTTTGATCCAATAATGAATTTCATTGGTTTGGGAGAATCTGAGTTATAAAAAGAGCAAAACACGGAATGAAAAATATAATAAATATATAATGATAAAATATGTTGAATTTCTGCATTTTTTTTTCAATTTCAGTAGAAAATTCACGTAGAAGAGGGTTTAAAATGTAGGTGAGCCATGTGAAAGCAACGATGAAGAATATAATTGGAAGCACCCGTTACCTTGAACTCTATCAGCTCTCGAATTGACAGGAGCTGCAGTACCTCGACTTTCCAAGACAGAAGCTCTCTGCGGTCTCTCTCCTTCAACGCTCTCCTCGTTGCTCTTCAGGTAGATGGTTGCGATAGTCGCGAGACATTTGAGCTTCATGTCACCTCTTTTGAAATGCTTGTGACGTACGGTGAACTCTAAACCAAGTATCGACGTCTCTAGACCTTCTCTGCCCGTCAGGATGACTTCCGGACCTCTCAGGAAAGATGCGTTAGCGGGTTCACCGTTAATGAACCAATTGAGCGCAGCGGCAGGCTTAGATCTCCCCGCGGTACAATTAACGCGTACAGTGTCGCCAACTTGATAACGTGGTCTACCTCCTGTGATCTTGGGTCCTTCTTCAGGTAGAGCTGCAAAGAAATTGGTTTTAATTCGAATAATAGGGACATGTTGTATTCTTCGTGAGCATATTTAATTAATGTTATATTTTTCTCTTATTGATGGTGGTTTTCTGCTTTTTCTCTGTAAGCTACAAATCTGTAACGTACATGGAGGTAAAGAAAGTGGAGGGGGCATAACGTTTGAAAAGTGTCACCAAAACAAATCCGGATTTGGCACCCCAAGATGGCCGACTTCGAGGTATTTTAAACTGTAGGTTTTGCAATTTTGGCCTTATGTATTATTGGTTCGTTGGTTTTGGCAGTTGTATGAAGTGGAAAAAAATATAAAAAATGGTTTCTTGTACAGCATATGCTGATCTTACTCGCCAATTAATGGTAAAAGCTAAATTTTTCGACGTTTGTAAATACATGGTTTAATTTTTGTTTCATACAATTTTAATTGATAGGGGTACACGAGATAATTCACCTATTTGTTTCATTGCATATTATCTGAATTTGTATGTACCTTAATTGAAAAAATAAAATGTATGATTAGTAACAGGAACAAATTATTCATTCCGTACGTAATTCAACTCACCAATTCATTAGAAGCAATTGTTTATGATAATATTTTGACTCCTTGATTTGTTTCGATCATTATTTATTCATCTTTTGGTCATTAAAAGAGAATCGAACAATCTTCGAATTGTAAAAATTCAAATATACAAAATTCCCGCCACAAATTTGGCTCCGCAACATGGCGGATTTTTGGTGACACTCTCATAGCAAGGGAAACATAGGATATGCTACCTCCCCTTCTTCTACCTCCATGGTAACGTACGATTGATCTGTATCTATGTGGCTGACTCAGATCCGTTTGCAACATCGTTCCTTAAAGTTAAGGATCCCTTAAACAGTTGCACGACTGTCACTCAAATGGAATTCTTAAGTAAGGGACCTTAGGATATTTCATTATCTATATAGGGACCCTTTAAAAGTTCTATCTAGTGATAATTCACTTTTTCATTGTGTTTAACTCCACCCTAGTTCAATAAAGACGGCCGGATACAGATGATATAGTCCGTTTCAAAATGATTATCATCAGAACAATCCATAGAATTCTAGCCTGGGCTTCATTTCTATTTAAAAAAAATTACTAAAAATTTTTGTGTTCATCATAGATGCGAATATATCAATATAACCTATTAAATGATTGAATATATTTTTCAAGGCAAGTAAATTCGAGTAACTCCAATGAAGAGATATCATTCATTAAATAATTAAGACCAAATCAAAGATAACTAAAAGTTCGTTCTTTATGGCGACCCTTCGGCAATCTTTGCATTATTGATGACTATCGATAATTCAGAAAAGTTCTCGCCCTGTGTTTTTTTTTCTGACTATTGTGGAAGAAAAAGTTTGAAGCTGACCTCACTTTACACTTTGACAGTAAAGTTATTGAAACAAAAAGAAAATATTTGTTGACGAATCATTTGAAGTGGGGAATGCTATAAAATAGATCACTTATTATTTGTATTTATGGACATGTACTGTCCATTTCATGATTCATTAAATAATATCCAAAATGTTGATTTTGATTGAAATTCAGTTACTTTTTAGGTAGTTAAAAAATGTACAAACTGATTCATTCATTGTTTTTGATTTTGGAAAAAATAGCGTCGTATAATGTCGTTTAATAATGTGGAATAAGTCTCCATCCACTGCTCACTTCTCTTGCCTACTTTTTTCTCCACAATTCATCAGACAGGTTTAGGTGAAAACTGAAATTTTGAGACTCATGTTTTTATCAGAAAACACCTCGAAAAAGTGAATGATTGTTATTACCAACATATTTTCGAGATTCCACAGCCGCCCAAGATGCCGATCATTCTAAAACAGACCATAATTGTCATTTCCTCAACCTAGCTCTACAGTCATTTTGACGATTTCATGCTAGTTGAAATTTCAAATTTTTTTGCTATAATTTCATAAAAAACAACAAATGTTCAGATCGTTTGACAAATGATTTCAGTTAATAATCCCATCCGTAAATTTGAGGCTTGGTTGAAGCTTCGAAACGTCACTTGAATATTTAAGGAACGATGGTGCAAATGGATCTTACAGATTTGTATATAATGAAATGTTTTGCTGTAACTGTCTTATAAGAAGTGTCAATTCGAACTACTTCGTAATAAGATCTTAAAATAATATTTATTTCTCTGTAAAATTGAACTGTAAGTATTGAGTATTGTATATATTCATGGTTGATTTGTATCTGTTTTGACAAGAAAGAAAAATTTTCAACCGCAGTGCGAAAATGAAACACAAAAGTATTTGGGTGTAGAAAAGTATTTTATATTCTGTGACAAAAGCAAACCATTTAATATAACCTCACAATATACCTTTCGATATGTTTCCTGTAAGTCTGTAAGTTATAGATTCATAGAAAGCGTTGAGAATCGTTATTTTCCTGTAATCTTTGAAAAGTTACAGATTTGCTCACAGATACGCAGAATACAGCCATTAGTCTAGGAATAACCTTTCTTTGCGCTTCTTAACCCTTAACTGATATGGCGCTTCAAATCTACTTTCAGGGTATGGTGAGGTCAATTTCGACCCTGTATATTTTTTCTATCAAATTCAGAAAAATATGTTCCAATCTACATTAAGAATTCCTCTCTGGTAATCATACTATCCAGCTAAATTAATTTATTGTATTCCAAACATGAGAACTGAATAAATAATAAATTTTTCAAAAAATTTGAAAAATATACCTACTACAAAAATAATGAATTTTTACTTGAATCTCTGTTTGGGATGAGTGTCGCCGAAAGTATATGGCAGTGAACTGTGAAAAACGAAACTAGGAAAATTCTAACAAACATGTTTTATTCAGTACTATTTCCTTATATGTTATATCGATCAAAATTTTGACACAGTGTTCGTTCAGCAAATTAATTGAAATTTTCGTTATTGTTTCATTGATATAAAAACAACCTTTTGGAGTATAATAGAATCTTCGGTTGGTTTCACTGTCTCTCTGACGTTAATGGTATGGCAGGATCATATTTGACTCCAAGGCCGCTGTCACAGTTTTATGCCAGACGGTAGCAAAATACAATAGTAGCGTATGTTAGTCATATCAATACACCAGGAGAATAGCTGGAAGGGAAAGGAATTAGAATCACTCCGTATTTGGCTATGGTACAATTTGATTTGTCTAGGGTCAATCTTGACCCTGCCATACCAGTTAAGGGTTGATATATTCTTTCTAAAGCAGGAAAACTGCAATCCTATATTCGCTTGTTACTAACAAATTCAACCATCAATCACAGATAGATCAAAAAGCGAAATGATCAGATCTGAATTTTTGAAATATCAAACACCAATTTGATCAATGAAAGATTATAGAACATGAAGCCGGGTATGGTTGAAATAATTAATTATTGTCAATTTGGCAGAACTTATACAAAGATAAAACAATATACAATAATTTTATTAATCAGTTTTAACAGCAATATTACAATGTTACGGGAAATCCTGCCTATTACCAGTAGGTTGATGTCAATTTTCAAAAAGAAACTTGAATGAGGATTTTTGTTGAATGACGGTTATATTTTTTCGTATAGGCGTATTATCCACTGAAATAACTCGTAGTCTACAAGAGTAGCATCTAAGTCACTCTATGATCTTTTCTTGTGTGTTTTTCTGTGATAAATTTTGTGTAGAAAACTCGCCGACATTTGGAATGATGCGAGATAATCGAAAGAATCAGCTTGATTGTGCTTTTTTTATTAGCAAAGGAAATGGAAATGTAAGTTTGGAAACTCCTATCACGGAACTGCCTTATTCATTGCTGTCGAATGGATAGAGTTTTCGGGGCAAAATTTTATTGTTCTGGATACAGCATAAAGAACCCTTGCTGGGCTGACATAGGTACAGGTTTTGTTGTACACCTCTGACATCAATATTTTATTTTTGTTCGAACGTTCTGTAATTAATATACAGTGGACTTTCGTTGAGTTCAACTCCTAGAGACCAAAAGAATTGTTTGGCTTATCTATTGTTTGGCTCACCAAACATCGAGATACTGGTGTCAGACTTCACTTCATTCAGAGAAAAACCAAGGTAAACACGAAATCACCATCAATGAGAAACGAAAGTCTGAGCACTGAAAATATGTTGAGGTCGAAAAGTCTTATGATTTTTTTTCGAACCGAATTTTTTTCGGTCTCATTAATTAGAGCGAACTGTTCGATTTTTCAAGAGTTCACTTTTTGAAGATGTTCTCGAAATTGTTATAATAATTCTTCAATATGTGAAGAAATTCTTAAAATGTTCTCAATTTTGTAATTATTGTATTGTAGTTGAATTTTCATAATAATTTCAAATGACAATATGAAGAATTCAGAGCATTTCGATGGATTTATTGATAAAAGAACTGATATCAGGAAATTTTGAAATAAAAAAAACGATATCAACATTTAGTAATCAATATTGGTAAATGTCAATTGAGAAATCAATATATTGTCTCTGATATTGTCACGATTCTGCGAAGTTGTATGAAAAATTGTCCGACGAAGGAGTGTGATCTAGACTTCAAAACGTTACGTTTTGATAGTCGAAGTGTTTTTTTTTCGTTTCTTTGTTGGACAACAATTTTTCTTTGTAAAGTTTTGGCCCCTCACAAATTAGTGCTCAAATTTTTACGCGGGGCCTTTCTTCTAATATTTAAATTTTTTTTTTAATTGCTTCCTGTTTCAGAGACTGAGAGGAAAAACCCGAATGAAGTTTTCAGGAATATGCAAAGACCCTCCAGAAAATATTTTGATAAATATCTGAATTGCATAATTATTTGAACCAAGGTGTAATATCAAGGATAGATGAGAAACCATCAGTTATGAATGAATATAATTCTGTACGTTACTTGTAGGATTTATATAAGTTTGTCGAATCTCAAGAAATAATCGTACAAAAAATTCATTTGTTCTACTGACGGTGAATTGTTTTGAAAAGTTTTGTTCCTAAACCATCCTACTCATGAAATAAAGAAAATGAAAAAGGAGCATTCAGCAGGGGTTCTTATCTCAATCGGCCATTTGGAAGTACCAATTTTGATAAATATGATCATAATTGTGGGTATTTGGTACGTTTTGTAGCGTTCATAGTTATTATTTAGTGTTTTGAACTATTTTTATTGTTTTCTTTTCTTGTTTGGTTTCAGTTTTTATATTTGATTCACGATAACTCTTGCCGATCAAAAAAAATAATACGAACGCTCTTTCCTTCAGATGCCAAATTGACACCGGAATGTCACGGGTGGTTTCTTGATACGTGCACATCCTTCAAAATTTTTTTATTCATGTAGATGATGTGAAACAATAAAAGTTCAATACCTCAAGAAAACATCATATCAGTCATGAATACTTTTAGTTCAAAACAGAGGATTTAGGACGCCTTTTAAAAAAGGTGTGTTGTATAACAAATCTCGGTTGTTTATTCAATTATTCACCCGATTATCAGTTAAACATTTTGAGTTTATTTTCTTCATTCAGGAATTATTTCAGATTATGTGAAAAAAAAGTTGATTTCTATAAATGTTGTTTATCCACAAAAAAACATTGAAAAACCACCGCTTAAACACAATCAGTCCCGTTATCGGAGTTTTTTCACCTTTGGTCTGATTTGAAGACGTATTCTAATATCGAAAATTCCTCGTTTCACCTTATGCGACTTCTTTCAATTTAAAAGATGTAGTACTAAATCATCGAAATCGGACCAGCATGTGAAGTTTTCTCGAAGGAACTTCCAATTATCAAAATTCCACTTTAAAAACTTACTTTCACTGCACTGGACATTTTTCCACCTCTTGCAAATAAAAAATTTAAAGATGTTCATGATGCGGCACAGAAAGAAAGAATTGAATGCGACCACGAATTCTCCCCGAAGATCTACCTAATCGTTCAAAATAATTACCATCTGAAACGATAACCCTATTGTTCGTGGAAGGAGCCCGCGAACAGCTTAATTAATATTATATTGAATCATTCGATCCTTTTTTCATCCTTTCCCACCGGAGTTACAAAATACTCCACCCTTGTTCCTGAATCTCTCCACTTCCTCTGAATGAACCCTCTATCTCATTCCAATCCCGGAGACTGCAAATTCCTGTTCCTACTTTGAGAGAAAAACACAAAGAACTTCCTCGAGATCAATAACAGAACTTAGTTCCGGGAAAACTGCGAGTATTTCATTGAGAGAAACTTTTGTGGAAAAGAAGCAGAACCATCCATGTCTCGTTGCAGCGACCGATTCGATCTGACGCTGAAGAACAATATAGCTGGTCAAAGAAGTGTGAAAACTGATTAAAATGCAGATTCTGGTTTCGCGTAGCGGAATATCTGATGGGAATGTGCGAACTTTTAAATATGCAAACTGTGGAATGCACGTGGGAATCGGAATGTACAAAGGGTGAGTCCAATCTCGGTTCGGAAACCAAAACGGATATGATGTCTGCCTTCATCTGTTACATGTTTATCTTCTTCGTGAAAGCTGCATGGAGATCGATAGCCGCTTTTATTCTCATGGGACTGTTGGGGCAGTTCTTCCTTCATCTTACGTTGGTTTTATGAAATCGCTATCGATAGGGACATGACTTTTCAGCATCTAATTTCAAGCGACGCTTCATTGAAATGAATAATGCAGAAATAATAATAAAGTTTATTATCTGCAAAGCTACAGGTATAAACATCTATCACGGATGCATGAGCCTGTACATGATTTATCGTATTTCTCCTTAAATAACCTCCAAAGCCATTCTTAAAATAATTCAGCTCCAGTATTGAAAGAATCTAACAAATTTTTTCTCCCCCTTTTTTTTTAAGACAACGAAACAGTCATCCACAAACATATATGTTCAAAAAAGGTGTAGGTACAAGATGTTATAATTTTATACCTCACGTTTATCCTTCCGGATTCATTATAGAATCGAAGCATTTTTTTTTCCATCACCCTTTTTTTAATTTCGATTTTCGGGCCAATGGATTTTTGATGTTCTTTAAGTCCATTGGAACAACATTATATGAACGAGGTGCTAGGTAGCTGAAACATCTCTGGCCTCTTCGTTTTTCTGCTTTGGGTTTAAATGATCTACTCACGCTTCCTCTTGTCTCATATAAACAGTCCGCAGGTCTCCGTTTTATTTTTCCAGAGCTTATACTAAACAGTATCTGTAGAGCAAACACCTGAGAAGGACCTGTGAAGGTGAGTTTTCAAAATAGAATTTTGATAATTGGAATTCTTCAAACGAATATTAGTTTTAGCTGAGATATATCTCTCATCTCAGTGACAAAATCTGATATCATTTCTCCAACCTCATGATAAAAGATCTCTGAGCCTGGGAATTGAAAATGGTATTCATTTCGATGATTACTATTTTGAATTCATCTATGTTTCAAAAAAGACAAATTTAAACGGAAACCATAGAAAGCTTTGATATTTTCAATAGACACTTCTGCCGTGTTCCGTCCATGAAAAAAATGTGTCGAAGAATTACTATTCTGTATCATGTTGATGTAATAATGTTTACTCAGGGGGCAGCACTTGTGACAGGAGTTCAACACATACGAATGCCTCATTATTATGCAGAAACGAGTTATCACATATCACCACCGTTGTCTACATGTGTTCAACATGTAGTATAGTAACATGTGATCGATTCACGACCTCCATTAACTGTCTTCTATAACTAATCATGAATTGGTGAACTCCCACATTCGGAAAATTCTTTAATTTATTTGGAATATGATATTATACATATGGTATGATATATTATTTAATTTGACATGAGTGATCTTATGATATGAGATGTGTTCCAAATGATGACTATTTTGAAATTTGATAGTTATGAAACTGCCAGTCTACACAACCGTTCAACTCGATGTTCTGAAGGCTATAGAATAAAGAATCTGAACGAGAGAGCATTTGTATTATTTGGTTGATCGGTGAGAGTTATTGCAAATCAACTATAAAAACTTGAACTATTCATCAAACAAGAATATAAAACAACAAAAATAGTTCGAAACACTTAATAATAATTATAAACGCTGCAAAATGTACCAAATCCCTAACTCGAATTTGAAAATTATGATCAAATGAATCAAAATCGGTACTTCCAAATGGGCGATTAAGGTAACAACCCCTGATGAATGCTACCTTTTTCATATTCTTTATTTCAACAGTAAGATGGAATATTTACAAAACTTTTCAAAACCATTCATTGTCAGTAGAACAAATGAATAATTGTACGATTATTTCTTGAGTTTCCACAAACCTATATAATATATCTTACGAGTAACGTACAGAATCAAATTCATTTTTAACTGATGGTTTTTCATCTTTCCTAGATGAATATTTTATCTTGATATTTTACCTTGATTCAAAAAATTATGCAATTCAAATATTTATTAAAATATGTCTCTGCATATTTCTGAGAACTTCATTTGGGTTTTTCCTCCCAGTCTCTGAGACAAGAAGCAATTGAAAAAAAAATTAAATATTAGAAGAAAGGCTCCTGCACTAACTTGTGAGGGGCCGAAACTTTACAAGGAAAAATTGTTGTCCAACAATGAACTGAAAAAAACACTTCGACTATCAAAACGTAATGTTTAGAAGTCTAAATCAGACTCCTTCGTTAGACAATTTTTCATATAACTTCGCAGAATCGTGACAATATCAAAGACAATATTTTGATTTTTCAATTGACATTTGCCAATATAGGATGATGATAGACTAATATTGATTTCTAGATCGTTATTTTATTTCAAAATTTCCTGAAATCAGTTCTTTTATCAATGAATCCATCCAAAATCAATCTATACCTAGTAACATCATATGATTGCCGGTATTGGAATACATATGATCTGCTTTCTTCGATCTACGAATTTCTCAATTTCTCATGTTATTTATATGTTCACGCTTTTTAATTTCTGGGGATTTTTTTTTGTATCTTGACATAAATTCTTAGACAGAGCTTGATCAACTTTTACAATCGTCAAGAAGATAAAAATGATTATGTTTTTGTATTATTTTCTTCGATTGGTTTGTGACATAATAGTGAACATGCATCCAAAGCAAAGTATTCATATATACCACAGATGACGAATGGAAAATTTAATATTTTCAAAGAATTTCTTCTGTATTACGACAAGGTATTGTGGCTTTTTAAAAAATCGAGAATTTTAACATTACGCAGTATTTTCCACCCTTAAATTAATATGCATACTTATCCAGGTTTTTTAAATCATTCGTTTCAGAAAGAGGTCAATGTTTGGTAGAGTTGTTTGAAAATTTCAAACTGCTATTATTGGAATGGCAGAAAATTGCTGCAAAGTTAACTTTAGAACTATTGGTAAGGTCCTTCCAGGAACCAAAAGTCTCATTTAACTGGACTGTAGAATCGTGAAAAACATAAATAGGGCCCGTTCTCTTGGGATATTGGTGTAGTCTTTTGAAGTGTGTGGTTCATTTTCAGAATGTAAAGCGCCAGTTCATAATGAGTAACTGATGAAACAGCCGATTGTGAAACGTATGTTGTAATACTTCATTATATTCAGGGTGCTATATAGTATTGGCAAAATAACCACAAGCGTTTATGAATCATTTCCAATTAGAAGATGAAAATACAGTATTCATCATCCAATTTCATGATACTTGATTCCAGGGTTTAAACTGTTATATATTTCGGTTGGCTGTTGATTTCCAAATGATGAAAGAGATGTTTTCAATGCCTGAATGAATTGTTTCATTGGTTCCGGCGAGAGCAAAAGGTAGAAGATTCATTATGTATTATTCAAAACTTTATTGGAATGAACATACTCATCTGGAATGATCAATCGAGTCACTGATTTACGACAACTCTTTATAGCAAACATGTTCAGCTGCGTTCAAACAGATTACTTTATTTTATGGCGTTGCGGTTAATTCGCGTTATCAACCGATATTTTCATAGCGAGCAATCATGTTTTCCACCAATTCATTAATTTCCGCACAAATTAAATGATAACGCTTCGATTTTCCCATAATAGAAATATGTTTACATTTCGTTCTTTGTCCTACATCATCGAACACGACCTCAATATCCATTCTTCATAATGCTATCGATCGCTGAACGCGAACAATACTTCTCATTGAAGAGCTCTGATTTATGAGTGACGTTTGGTCCTCTGTTTAGAGCGCCAGCTTCCAGTTAAGGTCAATTTTTCATTCGAAAAAATCAAATCTGCTCCAGAGGACGTATGTCTCGAATTTTTTAAATTTTATCTTTTATCTATGACTTTGTCTGCTCGGTTGTTCATTTCAGAACGCTGCTTTCGAATACGAAAGCACTGAAGGTTTCTACATATCAGAACTATGAGGTAGACTCGAGGTAGACTCACGATCTTCGAAAGATATTTGAAAATTTTCACGTTTCCTTCATTTTTTTTACAAAATTTTGATAGAACAACTATAATTTATGCATGTTTATTGATGTGAAATTCTGAGAACGTTTCTTGATTATTCCGAGATATGAATAGTCTGGGATCCGAGCCTAAATTGACCTCTACTGAGTAAACAAAAATGAAACATATTTCATGAATTGTTCATAATAGGAAACATGAAGAAGTGTCTGGAAAAAGCTCGAAAAAAATAATTTAAATCATTCCTACAAGAAAAATTTTATGAAACTTGCAACATCAATGTTGAATGTGCAGCTATAGCATTGTCTTATATTCATATAGGGTGTCCCACCGGGAGTGCCCATTAGAAGTTTATGGAGCAATAATAATTCGATCATTTCCAGATTTTGTGTGAAGATATAAGCCAAGAAGATCTTCGTTTATGATATATTTACGAATATCAATTACTTCAGCTTTCATCGGAACTGATATCAACTTTTCTATTTCAAATGGAACATCCTGTATATTATGACTTCTTCGGATAGATTTTCGAATGCCACATTCATTTCATATATCATTCCCTATAGCCGTCTAGAGCCGTTTTCGGGTTATTCACTGTTTTTCGAAAAAAATTTTAAAGTTGAGGCTTTAAGAACACTGAGAATTTAATGAAAGCGCAACGCACAATCTCAGATTTGTGTTTTGAAATGGGTTACTGACAAGATTTTCAACATAACTTTGTAGAGAAAATAACGTTTTGATATACTGGATAGTAAAATGAGAGTGTCAAAGTTAAAGTCCAAAATAAGCGGAAAAGTCGATTTTTTCAAATTGAAATCATATTTTTTTCACTCACATATCAATCGGTGAGATAAAAATAAGAAGAGTTTCTTGAGGGTTCCCTATATCCAAAATATACTATTTTCGAAATATTCACGAAAAACTGTTAGAGTGTCAATGGCAAAGGCAGAAATTCGATTTTTCCAACCTTTTTTTTTCACTCCGATTTCAATTCGTGAGAAAGAGATAAAATGAGTCTTATGAGGGGTTCCCTATATCTAAAATGTACCATTTTCAAGATATTCAGAAATAACTGTTAGGAACGAGCATATTATAATATGTGAGGTATCAATTATAATTCATATTCACCCTTTCATACGAATCTGTATGACTTTATTCAACATAATCCAGGTTTGTTCTAACTGGAGAATTCATCGTGCAACTCGATTTGTGAAGGTGTGTAAAATCTTTGAAAGTAAGCGGACGAAATTTTCAAAAAGTGTTATGCTTCAATTTTCTATTTTGATTATCTGAATGGAAGTTCGGCAAGCTTCATGATTTGTTTTTTAAGGTTTGCATTGCAATTTGAGCTTTCGATTTGTATGTCCTATTTTCCCAAGAATAACTCGTTATTTCATTATGAGCAGTAAAAAAACTAGTGGTCCTTTTCTTTGACAATGAAATAAGTTTTGAGAAATATCAACAACAGGAGCATGAAAAAATATTCTGAATAAAGTCAAAGATTTTCATGAAACGGCGAACATAGATCATAATATTGAGCTCCTAGCAGTTATTTCTGAATATCTCGAAAATGGTACATTTTACATATAGGGAACCCTATATAGACTCCACTAATTTTTACCATACAAATTCATATGCGAGTAGAAAAAAATATCGTTTCCATTTGAAAAAATCGAATTCTCCGCATTTTTTTTAAATTCCAAATTTGACACTCTCATTTCACCTCCCAGTATATCAAAACGTTATTTTCTTTACAGAGTGACGTTGAATATCTTTTCGGTAACCCACTTCAAAAACCAGATCTGAGATTGTGTGTTGCGCTTTCATTGAATTTTCAGTGTTCTACAAACCTCAATTTGTATTTTTTCACAAAACAATGAATAACTCGAAAATGGCTTTAGATGGCTATAGGGAATGATACATAAAATGAATGTAGCATTCGAAGATCTATCCAAAAAACTCATAATGTACAAGGTGTCCCATTCGGAATAATTACCATTTGCTTTGAAAGCAGAAGTCATTAATATTAAAAAATATATCATAGATGAAGGTCTATTTGGCTCATATATCCACCTAAAATTTGAAATTGATCAAATAATTATTATTCTATAAACTTCTAATGGGCACTCCCGGTGGGATACCCTGCATAGAAGAACTACTGGATTGTCAGGTATAAACAGGTATGTCAATACCAGTTACTAACACTTGTGTAAAAAAGGATATATATCAGTTAAGGTGCTTCTTCATTGTGAACACATTTTAATAGAGTTGTCTGCAAATTTGAAGATTGAAATTTCGACGCTTGTAGAAATAAGTGACTTATTTTCAACAGCATGCCCCCTTATTATGAAGTAATTGAAGACTTACAATATTATATTGCATTTGATATGGCTGAGACGAGGCATCAGATGAATTGACTAATGAAAATTGTGCTTGAAGCTAGCTTTTCGTACAAACATTCAAATTTGAATATCAAGAAGCTGAACTATTTCGGGAAGTACTCGATTTCGTTGGTTACCATACCTCATGTTACAAAAAAGTAGGTAACTGTTTCAGAAAATGAAAACCACGGAGAACTTTCATTGACAATCGTCTCGGGAGAGGCGATTCATTTGAAAAAATTGATAGAAGTATTCTGAGGCGAACTTTACGTTCAATTAAATCAGGTGGATTGAATGTTTTAACGAACAGCATCGAGAAAATTTATCACCTTCATGTCGAAGAGAAACTTATTTCCGTTCAGAATATTAGCGTTAAGATTTCCATGTCAGATTAAGATTAATTGAGTTAGCTAGTTGAATTCATTTTAATCATTTCCACCGACACCCAGAAAAGAAGATGAATGTTCTGCAAGAGTTCGGCCACAAATGAGCCATTTAATAATGAAGTGCATCCACTAAACCGAAGGAAGATACCCAAGAGCCGAACTCTTGCTTGAAACTCCCGTATTTATAACTCCTCAGCTTTGACAGACTTTTTGCATGCCAGCTGATTTATGTGTTTCGTGTTTCAGACTCATATTGAACGAACGGACGTTATATGAGTGGTCTCGTTTAAAATATGGGTCGTTTTTCCGCTGTAGGAAGTAAAAAGCCGAATATTATACTTCTTCTGCATAAGTTATTGGCTTCCTAATTCTTGGAAATCAATATTTCGGACGACTTGGAGTATACTTCGTTCGGAATATTAAATTCTCCATCAGACGTTTTATTGCACAACTCGAGACGTTTCCAATGAGGCTTGGATTTCACAGACGAGGAAAAATTGATGAGTTCTTCGATCAGAAAGAAATGCTGGCGAATGAAATATGTCGTATTGTGGTATAATGTATATTTCCGCTTCTTCATATGCGAAATTCGAACCGGAGGTAACGCATGATGTGTTGACACAAACTAAGACTTCGACTCTGATGAAACTCAGTCGATAACCAATCGCTCCTTATATCAATATCAAATCTGATATGGAAGGTTCAGAACCTAATTATTTACTTCCTGAATCAGAAGTGAGGATCAAGAATCTGTAAGAGTGCAATTTTCTGGAATTTCATGGGGTTTTCAACTTCTTGATATCAATTCCATAATTTTTTTCATTCAGCCCTAATTCTTGCACTAATTGGTCACGATAGAGTGTGTTAAAAAAACAATATTTGAAACCGTGAATTTACGAATAGCACGATTTAGCACAGGATTAATAAATACAAGATTTTTCTTCATATTTCAGTATTGTAAAACAAGAATAAATATCATCAATTCAAAATCTTCTAATGTTTTTCTGACTGTTCTCCAGGAAATCTATGAATTTTTTCCTGTATGTGGAAAAGATGTCTCTAATATTTTATATTTGGTTCATGTGGAATTGTGTGAGGCAAAAAACTCTATACATATAAAATACCAATACTCTAAGAAGATGAGAAATTCACAAATATACACGAATCTACCCGCTGAATGAAAATCTTGATTGAAAGGGAAACACTCTTAAATATTTCAATTGTATAGGACCTCCTATATATATCTTTACAGATGTTGAGAGAGTTCGAGATTTCGAATTTGTACATCTTGAAGTAAAAAACTTGTATGCTACGTTTTGGAACAATTCAACGAAACTAGATTTCGATAATAACCTTCAGCCTTCGTAAGGATGTCATTGACGAGAATAAATTCTGAGAAACAAAGTTCGAATATTCAAATTTTTTTTTCAAACTGAGCATATTTTTTTCTGAATGGATATGATGTGTGGTGGTATTTGTTGGTATATAGTTTTGAGGAGGATCTTGAGAGGTCCTAATAACCATAGGCCACAAGGATTCAATTTTGGAAATAAAATTTGGACAAATGAAACGATTCGAATATATTTTAAATTTATCAATTTATTGAATGAAAAACCCCTCATATAGGGAAAAGCTTAGCTATTTAAAATAAACTGCCCCACATGAAATAGAGATATCGCCTTAAATGAAGTTGTGAGTAAAATAACGAAGTTTAATTAACAGAAAATTCATGCATTCAAAGACTATCAATACAATGTATGCTCTCCCAGGGTATCAATAACGGCTAGAAATCTTCTCAGCATACTACACACGAAATTGTTGAACATTTGTTGAGGAATTTGGTTCCAAAAACGAGACAGAAGCTCTCTCAGATCATTTGAGGATTCAAGGGTAGGTTGATGATTATCTAATCTTCTTTGGAGTATATCCCATGCATGTTCTATGCAAATCAAGTCTGGTGAGTGCGGGGGTATTGGTAAATGCGGACTACCAAGCTCTTCGAGCGAATTTTCAACTATGGCTGTATGTTGCGGTGTAGCGTTATCTTCTATCAATTTGAATGTTTCACCAATAGCAGCGTGAGAACTTGGCAAAATAATTTCAATGACATATTTCCTTTAATGTAAGGCGGTTATATTCCCACGACAAATCTGTAGATACGTGCGCGCGTTGAAATATATCTCGGCCCATATCATAACACTACACCCTCGGAATGGATGGACTTCTTGGACATAGCGACTATTACGGGGTATGCGTGGGATTGTCCATCCCTTTATTTCTCGAGAACTTAAGGAGCTTAAGGTTGTTCCAATTGACATCTTGCCTTGCCCATATTCCAGTATTTGACGCTTATGGTCAATTATTAATGGAACTCCCTTTAATGGACGTCTGGAACCTGGATACTCTCAAACGTCGTCGGATTGTTTAGATGGAAATTTGGACCCCATCTGCATTTTGAAGTGTATTCCATAGCATTCTACACTTAAATATAGGCTTTCTTTTTGCCGAAACGGTGATGAAACGATTCTGAGCAGGTGTTGTTTTTCATCGATCACGAAGTCTTGGTCTTTTTAACACGGACCCTGTCTCCCTGAGTCTATTCCAGAGTCGAGATATCAAACTTTGGCAGACTTGGAGCCTATCCATTACAACAACCTGAGTAAGGCCACCCTGCAGCAATTCCCGTAGCCCTATTAGCCTCAGCGTTTTTTCACTTACTTCATGGCATTTTCAGAAAACTCGTTTCCGATCGAAACCTTTGATAAACTCCATTTCAAAATGAGGACATTCATGAAGCATATGCTGTAGCGTTCCACCCGGCGAATTTTAAATAAATTGTTAATTGTTTTATGAAGAGGCCAGCGAAATGTAAAACATCGTGAATATCTTCGCACGATGGAAGACATATGGGATCATAATATGCGGCTCAGGCGAAGAATGATTTTGTCTCGTTCCATTTCGTTCTTGATTCCATCCGAATAAAGGTGTTATTAATAGACTTATATTAATTTTTCTTTCGATTATATTTTCTCATAGAGAAAAAAACACTTTAATGAGGGGTAAGTTCTTTTCGCTTGTGTGGCTTCATTTTTGTGCTGTTGTATTTTAAGAATTTTTATTACGAATGCTTCCGCCAATTGTATCGTCTGCTTTGTAGAAAAATATATTTTCAGATTTTTTTTACAGGATGCCTCCACCATTTTATTTTGTGCATGAAATATTTCTTTTATGCTTTATTAAATATTCACTGCTCGTTGCACGTCTTTATTTACACTCATTATTGCACGATTCATTTCCTTCTGTTCTGAAGCAACCCGAATCAGAGTTCCTTGAGATTTTTCCTCCTTTTTTTTTATAAGTTAGACATTTTGAAAAAGCGAAATGAATACACGAGTGTTCCTCCATTTCAATTCGTAAATGTTTAAATTTTTGTTGCTTCAGAGACGGAAGTGTCCATTATTGCATCTTGGCATGTTTCTTATGCATGGTCTCTAAATTTTCAGTTTTTTTTTGGAGTTTCTTTTCCTGAAAGATTTCATTCCATTTCTCTTCATTCACGAGGACGTTTAGAGTTCACGGAACCACGAGACCTCGTGTGACTAGCAGAATTTCTGGAAATCATCACCATCCAGCACTGATTGACATACCACCAACCTGTCAACCGAAATCCTGGTTGGCATACCACCTGACCTGCCAACCACTAACATATCCAGGGAAGTAATTGGAAGAAATTGTAAATTTTCCATAAATTTTGTACAAAGTTTTTATAACGAGTGTTGGGATCAAACTCCCCTTTTTAATATTTTTGTAAATATTCTTCCTGAAAACGAATCTTGGTACCAGATTCATAATTTTGTATATAAATTTGTAAAGGGAATACTTGTTAATAAACGAGTTGTTTGTTTGACTTTGAATTGTGTACTTTCATTTTGAGAATTGTGTGATCAGGCTCACGACCCATTAGAAACCGAGTGAGCTCGGGCATTCATAAAAGGTAATAGTATAAAAATTGTTACAATGCAAAAAATAAAAATAGACAAAAGGCGACCGGATTGACGGAATGCCTCATACTGATTTTTATTGGATCGATTTATGTTATTATTGAGTGCCAAATGATTTCACAGCGATTTTCTCTGAGATTTCATACTTGTCAGAACGATTGAATACGATATCCCCTAACTCTTGTGGAGCAGTATATTTTCAGCTTTCAGAAGATTTGTTCTGCATCAACGTATCGAATGTATCAGGCACTAAAACCTGTTATTATATGGAAAGCTTCATTTTCCTGATTCACCATGATTTTCTTAAAATAGGATTGCTTTCTTATGAATTTTATTGAATCGTAATGAATTGTTTTCATTATTTTCTGAACAGAGCTCGTTGTACCATGAATTTTCCGCGTTTTGTCATAAAATATCATGCATTTTTTGAGTGTGTGCATTTTTTAACTTCTACGAATTGCCAGAATTGCTTGAATTGCTGGAGTATTTCGAACTGTTCGCAATACATGAATTGTTTTTTTTTTCATCGAAGCAATTGCTTGAATAATCTGAATACCAAATAAAGAAGAAAAAGGACTTTTCATTGAACAAATGTAGGAGAAAAATGAAAACTGCGACGAAGGCGCTTCAAAGAATCAGTGACACTGATGATTCATAAGAAAAAAGAAACCGGTCTACAAGTTTTAGTCTTCTCTAGTTCGCTGTTGATTCAATTGATGGTCGTTCATGAATACGGTATGAAATTTAATTAATTTCGGAGGTCCGTCGAATGATACAAGAATTGAAAGGATTTATTCTTCATGTGACATCCTCAGACAAAATTTCCAAACCATCGGATGAAAAGGGACGCAGGAAGGAACCTAAACTTATAAATCAAGGCTTTATCGTCCGGGTCGCCGTGAAATTCCTTCATGATTTCCCCACCTAACACAATCTGTCACCATCCTGACGTGTTAAGGAAATCGCGGAAGTTATTTCGAATTCAGAAAGAAGCATAAAAGTTAAATAACGAAAGGAAACTGCGAGGGAAACTGCCCTCGATGGAAACTAGCGGGACAGGTAGGGAAAAACGACGTCACCGAATGTGGCAGCCGAATCCCTTTTTAGAATAATTGAATAATCTTATGAGATTGCTCGAAAAACATACTCACCGGAGGATTCTGTCCCGTTTTTCATCCAGCGTTTCATTCTCCTTTGTACTTCCGGCCGTTCGCCGGGCCCGAAATTAATGAACGACGGGAAAGCGTCTCAATGCGGGCCGGCTCGAGCCGAGTTACCGTGTGAACCCGCCACTCGATGTTTTTGCGAAAAGGAGATTTCGCCCGCCGGAATGGGATGGGCTCAAAAAACGTGCCGCCATTACCGATCTCCCAGATTTTGCCCGGTATAGAACGTTGATCTGCGGAAAGCGAATGAATATACCTACGCCTGTTTGTGCGGTTCATGAAGCGTTCGGATGACTGGAGTGATCTCCGGGCTATTTATACTTTTGATAATGAAATTTCGAAATCGACCCAGAACAAAAAAATTACGAGTGAGAAATATCCAGTGTTTAGCGCAAAGGCGGCTCGTTAGACGAGACAACGGAGGCCAGCCTCCTCGTCTGGTTAAAATGGAAGAATATATTGTTATGGATCCTTTTTATTCATATTTGAAATTTTCGCATGGGATTCGAATTAAGGAAACAAAATTATGAGAAAGTTATTGAATTTTGAAAAATTACCTATGCTTGACACTATTCAATTGAGGGTTGAAAAAAAAATTTCAAAATACTATGATTGAAAATTGGTTAAATGTGATAAACTCTTAATAACTAATAAATATTCAATTTTATTTCCATAATAAACTATGCTATGAGTAAACAAGAATAACAAACTAATTCCATGGTAATTCAATCAGTTCAATGTTCGAATTGGGTAATGTTTAATGTTGATTAATGTTTATAAATCAACAATCAACTCACTTTCAATATTCACAGTCTGCTGAAAAAAATGCTGAATAATCTCTCGAAACTATCCTTCGATAAGTATTCTCGATGTTACTGGTCCAATGGCTTTCTTTCTTCGTAAGCCAATATCTTCTTTTACCATTCCTCGTATTTCCATTTCCATTTGAATAATAATTGCACTAAACTTGATAGGTTCAACACCTAATCTTTATCGACTTAAATCTGTTTCATTCAACTTTCTTTGCAATTCCCGCTACTCGATGTTTTTGCGAAAAGGAGATATCGCCCGCCGGAATGGGATGGGCTCAAAAAACGTGCCGCCATTACCGATCTCCCAGATTTTGCCCGGTATAGAACGTTGATCTGCGGAAAGCGAATGAATATTCCTACGCCTGTTTGTGCGGTTCATGAAGCGTTCGGATGACTGAAGTGATTTCCGGGCTATTTATGGATTGTTCGGTACTTTTGATGATGAAATTTCGAAATCGACCCAGAACAAAAAAATTACGAGTGAAAAGTATTTATTGTTCAGCGCAAGGGCGGCTCGTTAGACGAGACAACGGAGGCTAGCCTCCTCGTCTGGTTAAAATGAAAGAATATATTGTTATGGATCCTTTCTATTCATATTTGAAATTTTTGAATTGGATTCGAATTAAGGAAACAAAATTATGAGAAAGTTATTTTGAAAAATTACCTATGCTTGACACTACTCAATTGAGGGTTGAAAAACAATTCCAAAATACTATAATTGAAAATTGGTTAAATGTAATAAACTCTTAATAACTAATGAATATTCAATTTGGTTTCTATATTAAACTATGCTATGAGTAAACAAGAATTACAACAACTATCACTAATTCCATGGTAATTCAATCAGTTCAATGTCCAAATTGGGTAAAGTTTAATATTGGTTAATGTTTATAAATCAACAATCAACTCACTTCCAGTATTCACAGTCTGCTGAAAAAAAAAGCTGAATAAGTTCTTGAAACTATCCTTCGATAGGTATTCTCGATGTAACTGGTCCAATGGCTTTCTTTCTTCGTAAGCCAATATCTTCTTTTACCATTCCTCGTATTTCCATTTCCATTTGAATATTTGCACTAAACTTGATAGGTTCACCACTTAATTTTTATCGATTTAAATCTGTTTCATTCAACTTTTTTTGCAATTCCTGCCGAGATTTCGCTCGATGGGATGGGATGGGCTCAAAAAACGTGCCGCCATTACCGATCTCCCAGATTTTGCCCGGTATAGAACGTTGATCTGCGGAAAGCAAATGAATATACCTACGCCTGTTTGTGCGGTTCATCAAGCGTTCGGATGACTGTATTGACCTCCGGGCTATTTATGGATTGTTCGCTACTTTTGATGATGAAATTTCGAAATCGACCAAGAACAAAAAAATTACGCGTGAGAAATATTCAGTGTTCAGCGCAAGGGCGGCTCGTTAGACGAGACGACGGAGGCTAGCCTCCTCGTCTGGTTAAAATTAAAGAATATATTGTTGTGGATCCTTTTTATTTATATTTGAAATTTTTAAATTGGATTCGAATTAAGGAAACAAAATTATGAGAAAGTTATTGAATTTTGAAAAATTACCCATGCTTGACACTACTCAATAGAGGGTTGAAAAAAATTTCAAAATACTTCAATTGAAAGTTGGTTAAATGGTCTTAATAACTAATAAATATTCAATTTGGTTTCCATAATAAACTATGCTATGAGTAAACAAGAAAAACAAACACTATCACTAATTCCATGGTAATTAAATCAGTTCAATGTTCAAATTGGGTAATGTTTAATGTTGGTTAATGTTTATGAATCAACAATCAACTCACTTTCAATATTCACAGTCTGCTGAAAAAAATGCTGAATAATCTCTTGAAACTATCCTTCGATAAGTATTCTCGATGTAACTGGTCCAATGGCTTTCTTTCTTCGTAAGCCAATATCTTCTTTGACCATTCCTCGTATTTCCATTTCCATTTGAATAATAATTGCACTAAACTTGATAGGTTCACCAATTAATCTTTATCGATTTAAATTTGTTTCATTCAACTTTCTTTGCAATTCGTGCCATTCGATGTTTTTGCGAAAAGGAGATTTCGCTCGATGGAATGGGATGGGCTCAAAAAACGTGCCGCCATTACCGATCTCCCAGATTTTGCCCGGTATAGAACGTTGATCTGCGGAAAGCAAATGAATATACCTACGCCTGTTTGTGCGGTTCATGGAGCGTTCGGATGACTGGAGTGCTCTCCGGGCTATTTATGGATTGTTCGGTACTTTTGATGATGAAATTTCGAAATCGACCCAGAACAAAAAAACTACGAGTGAGAAGTATTTATTGTTCAGCGCAAGGGCGGCTCGTTAGACGAGACAACGGAGGCTAGCCTCCTCGTCTGGTTAAAATGAAAGAATATATTGTTATATGGATCCTTTTTATTCATAATTGAAATTTTTAAATTGGATTCGAATAAAGGAAAAGAATTATGAGAAAGTTATTGATTTTTGAAAAATTACCTATGCTTGACACTACTCAATTGAGGGTTGAAAAAAAAATTCAAAATACTATAATTGAAAATTGATTAAATGTAATAAACTCTTAATAACTAATGAATATTCAATTTGGTTTCCATAATAAACTATGCTATGAGTAAACAAGAATAACAAACACTATCACTAATTCCATGGTAATTCAATCAGTTCAATGTTCAAATTGGGTAATGTTCAATGTTGGTCAATGTTTATAAATCAACAATCAACTCACTTTCAATATTCACAGTCTGCTGAAAAAATGCTGAATAATCTCTTGAAACTATCCTTCGATAAGTATTCTCGATGTAACTGGTCCAATGGCTTTCTCTCTTTGTAAGCCAATATCTTCTTTTACCATTCCTCATATGTCCATTTTCATTTGAATAATAATTGCACTAAACTTGATAGGTTCACCACTTAATTTTCATCGATTTAAATGTGTTTCATTCAACTTTCTTTGCAATTCCCGCCACTCCATATTTTTGCGAAAAGGAGATTTCGCCCGCTGGAATGAAATGGGCTCAAAAAACGTGCCGCCATTACCGATCTCCCAGATTTTGCCCGGTATGGAACGTTGATCTGCGGAAAGCGAATGAATATACCTACGCCTGCTTGTGAGGTTCATGAAGCGTTCGGATGACTGGAGTGATCTCCGGGCTATTTATGGATTATTCGGTACATTTGATGATGAAATTTCGAAATCGACCCAGAACAAAAAAATTACGAGTGAGAAGTATTTATTGTTCAGCGCAAGGGCGGCTCGTTAGACGAGACAACGGAGGCTAGCCTCCTCGTCTGGTTAAAATGAAAGAATATAGTGTTATGGATCTTTTTTATTCATATTTGAAATTTCAAATTGGATTCGAATTAAGGAAACAAAATTATGAGAAAGTTATTGAATTTTGTAAAATTACCTATGCTTGACACTACTCAATTGAGGGTTGAAAAAAAATTTCAAAATACTGTAATTGAAAATTGGTTAAATGTAATAAACTCTTAATAACTAATAAATATTCAATTTGGTTTCCATAATAAACTATGCTATGAGTAAACAAGAATAACAAACACTATCACTAATTCCATGGTAATTCAATCAGTTCAAATTGGGTAATGTTCAATGTTGGTTAGCGTTTATAAATCAACAATCAACTAACTTTCAATATTCACAGTCTGCTGAAAAAAAGCTGAATAATTTCTTGAAACTATCCTTCGATAGGTATTCTCGATGTAACTGGTCCAATGGCTTTCTTTCTTCGTAAGCCAATATCTTCTTTTACCATTCCTCGTATTTCTATTTCCATTTGAATAATATTTGCACTAAACTTGATAGGTTCACCACTTAATCTTTATCGATTTAAATCTGTTTCATTCAACTTTCTTTGCAATTCCTGCCACTCAATGTTTTCGCGAAAAGGAGATTTCGCTCGATGAAATGGGATGGGCTCAAAAAACGTGCCGCCATTACCGATGTCCCAGATTTTGCCCGGTATAGAACGTTGATCTGCGGAAAGCAGATGAATATACCTACGCCTGTTTGTGCGCTTCATGAAGCGTTCGGATGACTGGAGTGATCTCCGGGCTATTTATGGATTGTTCGGTACTTTTGATGATGAAATTTCGAAATCGACCCAGAACAAAAAAATTACGCGTGAGAAGTATTTAATGTTCAGCGCAAGGGCGGCTCGTTAGATGAGACAACGGAGGCTAGCCTCCTCGTCTAGGTAAAAGCCGAAATTTATAAAATACGAATGGTTGGTTGAAATCAAAGAATATATTGTTATGGATCTTTTTTATTCATATTCGAAATTTTAAATTATATTCGAATATAGGAAACAAAATTATTAAAAGGTTATTGAATTTTGGAAAATAACCTGAGCTTGACTCTACTCAACTGAGGGTTGACAAAAGAATTCAAAATACTATAATTGAAAATTGGTTAAAAGTAATAAACTCTAATTATCTAATAAATATTCAATTTGATTTCCATAATGAACTATACTATCAGTAAACAAGAATAACAAACACCATCACTAATTCCATGGTAATTCAATCAGTTCAATGTTCAAATTGGGTAATGTTCAATGTTGGTTAATATTTATAAATCAACAATCAACCCACTTCCAATATTCACAGTCTGCTGAAAAAAATGCTGAATAATCTCTCGAAACTATTCTTCAATAAGTATTCTCGATGTTACTGGTCCAATGGCTTTCTTTATTCGTGAGCCCATATCTTCTTTTACCATTCCTCGTATTTCCATTTCCATTTGAATAATAATTGCACTAAACTTGATAGGTTCACCACTTAATCTTTATCGATTAAAATCTGTTTCATTCAACTTTCTTTGCAATTCCCGCCACTCGATGTTTTTGCGAAAAGGAGATTTCGCCCGCCGGAATGGGATGGGCTCAAAAAACGTGCCGCCATTACCGATCTCTCAGATTTTGCCCGGTATAGAACGTCGATCTGCGGAAAGCGAATGAATATACCTACGCCTGTTTGTGCGGTTCATGAAGCGTTCGGATGACTGGAGTGATCTCCGGGCTATTTATGGATTGTTCGGTACTTTTGATGATGAAATTTCGAAATCGCCCCAGAACAAAAAAACTACGAGTGAGAAGTATTTATTGTTCAGCGCAAGGGCGCTCGTTAGACGAGACAACGGAGGCTAGCCTCCTCGTCTGGTTTAAATGGAAGAATATATTGTTATGGATCCTTTTTATTCATATTTGAAATTTTCAAATTGGATTCGAATTAAGGAAACAAAATTATGAGAAAGTAATTCTGAAAAATTACCTATGCTTGACACTACTCAATTGAGGGTTGATAAACAATTTCAAAGTACTAAAATTGAAAATTGGTTGAATGTAACAAACTCTTAATAACTAATGAATTTTCAATTTGGTTTCCATAATAAACTATGCTATGAGTAAACAAGAATTACAAAAGATATCACTAATTCCATGGTAATTCAATCAGTTCACTGTCCAAATTGGGTAAAGTTTAATGTTGGTTAATGTTTATAAATCAACAGTACACTCACTTTCAATATTCACAGTCTGCTGAAAAAAAAGCTGAATAATTTCTTGAAACTATCCTTCGATAGGTATTCTCGATGTAACTGGTCCAATGACTTTCTTTCTTCGTAAGCCAATATCTTCTTTTACCATTCCTCGTATTTCCATTTCCATTTGAATAATATTTGCACTAAACTTGATAGGTTCACCACTTTATCTTTATCGATTTGAATCTGTTTCATTCAACTTTCTTTGCAATTCCCGCCACTCGATGTTTTTGCGAAAAGGAGATTTCGCTCGATTGAATGGGATGGGCTCAAAAAACCCGCCCTTACCGATCTCCCAGATTTTGCTCGGTATAGAACGTTGATCTGCGGAAAGCCAATGAATATACCTACGCCTGTTTGTGCGGTTCATGAAGCGTTCGGATGACTGGAGTGATCTTCGGGCTATTTATGGATTGTTCGGTACTTTTGATGATGAAATTTCGAAATCGACCCAATACAAAAAAATTACGAGTGAGAAGTATTCAGTGCTCAGCGCAAATGCGGCTCGTTAGACGAGACAACGGAGGCCAGCCTCCTCGTCTAGCTAAGAGCCGAAATTTATAAAATACGAATGGTTGGTTAAAATCGAAGAATATATTGTTATGGATCCTTTTTATTTATATTTGAAATTTTAAATTGGATTTGAATTTAGGAAACAAAATTATTAAAAAGTTATTGAATTTCGGAAAATAACCTAGGCTTCGGAAAATAACCTCAACTGAGGGTTGACAAAAAAATTTCAAAATAGTATAATTGAAAATTGGTTAAAAGTAATGAACTCTTATTAATCAATCAATATTCAATTTCATTTCCATAATGAACTATACTATCAGTAAATAAGAATAACAAACACTATCACTAATTCTATGGTAATGCAATCAGTTCAATGTTCAAATTGGGTGATGTTTAATGTTGGTTAATGTTTATAAATCAACAATCAACTCACTTCCAGTATTCACAGTCTGCTGAAAAAAATGCTGAATAATCTCTCGAAACTATTCTTCAATAAGTATTCTCGATGTTACTGATCCAATGGCTTTCTTTCTTCGTAAGCCAATATCTTCTTTTACCATTCCTCGTATTTCCATTTCCATTTGAATAATAATTGCACTAAACTCGATAGTTTAACCACTTAATCTTTATCGATTTAAATCTGTTTCATTCAACTTTCTTTGCAATTCCCGATACTCGATGTTTTTGCGAAAGGGAGAAAAGGAGTGGAGCGGAAATTTTTATAGAATATGAATATATATATTCAGTTGATTCTCCTTTATACAGGGTGTACCAAGTTCGACGGCCTATTAGACGTTTCTAGAGAACTGAAATCTGAAAATTGAAATAATGATATTGTTCGACATTATCTAATGGGCTTAAATATTGTTGAAGCCTGATCACTATACAGGAGATGAAGAAAAATTTTCAATAATTTTTTTTTGTACAACTGCCATTAAAAGTGACACTTTTATGACAGTTAACAATATTGAAATTGATTGTTTACGTGAAAGCATGTTGAAAATATTTTTAACATTACTGTTGAAAATATTTTTAGCACTTCATTTTCTCATGATGAAATTAGTTAAAAAAAATTCAGCAATTGCAAACTTTTAGTATGAATATTCAACAATCATTACTTATGAACATTAATATTAATCGTAAAACTAGAACAATTATTAACATCAATGCCCTGTGACGTTAGGGAGCTTCGTAACACATTATTAGAATCCTCAGCACCACTTGTAGAATCTGGAAGTAGAATATTGGATGATGATGAAACAAAATCTGTTGAGGTTGGGATAATTTTTTCAGCAATGACATTTCTATATGCAATGGAATGATCAATTGGGCTAACGACGTAGACTTCCATAAACCATGTTTTTTTATATCCATAATATGTATTTGCTCCTGATTTTGATATCAATGGAGTGAAAACATTGTCCTGTAGCAAATGTATCAACACCAGCTGAATTGGCAATGCATTTATTTTTCAAATATTTCAGGAGAAAACGAAAAAACGTTGATGTTTGATGACAGAAGGGCGCAGTTCGAGGTACTATGAAAATAGTTTACATACTGCCAAATAACACTGAAAGAACTACTGATTTTCGTTTTTGTATTAGAAAGTAGTATAACCAATGATAAATTTGTTGTTTCGAAATCTTCCACTAATAAATTACACAATTCTTCATGCCGGGCAAAAATAATCCAAAATAGTTGCAATCTCAACCATCGAGTATTTCTCATCTGTGAAAATTTTCGATTTCTTCTTCGTCTGAAATATGCGATTCCTTCAAAATATTTGGCAACATCCACACCATTTTTAACAATGGCGCTTGACTTCATCATTGAAAATTTGCTTCACAAAGCTGATGAATTCCATATTTTTCATTTTTCTTCTAAGTATGCCAGAAAAACAGTTTAACTGAAGTTCCCTACTCCTTTTTCCAATTAACAACAGGCCAGGAAATTGTTATATGCAATATCATACTCCCGAACAGATTTCAGCACAGTTGTTGTTTTTCATTTTATACATTAGTTCTCGAAATATTCTTGACTAAGCATCTAAAAATGAAGTGGTGTTTTCATGGCACTTGTAGTGTTTTTTTGTGAGAAACCTTTCAAATGAGGTATCACTCACCCCATCTTCCCTATTCAACCCAAATTGGGGGTGAGGGCTGTAGTAGCAAGGGTTGAAGCGCTATGCGTCCGTAACCTACATCTTAAGTTGTCCCTCTCGAAACAGAAAACTTGTCCGAGCATTTCTATCGAAAAAATTTATTTCGTCTGTAATCTCGTCTGTTTCGTTTTCAAATGGCCACCCTGTATATAATATATATTATACTTCTCCCGAGACAATAATTTTGAAAGAACACGATGGCGAATATGCAATATGTCAATCTGGATGTAGGAAAATCTATGTAATATCGAACATGAAAAAAAAAATGGGGAAGATATAGCTTGCACCGAGGTTTCTTGATCATCAGCATCTGGATTTGAAATACTCTTGAATAGTTGATCTGCAATTTAGCCAGATTGTCGATAATGAACCATTTCCCTTCCGGGAAACATCCGAATTACCAACCTATAATTATCGTGACAAATACCATACGAAGATGATGAATTCAATGTTTGCTGTGATACGACATACAAAGATTGACGATACCCGTTTGCCTTAATTAATTTCGTGAATGGAATTCATCTCAAATAAGACGAACTAAGATCGTTTGTTATTACCAATTCAATCAAGGACGAACACGCTAAAGGCTGCAATGCAGAGAATAATATTTCCTTCAATTTTTGGTATCCTTTGACTGGAATGGTCCCTGTTTTTCAATTGAATATGGGTTCTGAATACTTGTTCTGTAAGTACTCAAGAAAAATTTACTTTCTTCAAATCCATCTCGAAATTGGCCTATTTCTAATAAGGTTAGCACAAAAAGCACATTTTTCCCTTTTACTGTTTTCTATTCTTTACTTTTTCTACTTCCAGAATATCAAAACTTCAAGTTGAGTAAAGAACAAACAACCCCTCGAACTCTGAAGCTTTATACGGTTCAAAGCTTTGGAGTTCGAAAAGTTTTTTTTTTCATTGAATTTTTGAAATTACCTACCATGAAATATTCGAATATATTTTTGTTTGGGATATTGTTTAATTTTCAGTCTGAATTAAACTCAACTTTGTTCGGTGTGAATATGAATTCACTTTTCAATTAGTGAGCCTCTCTCGATTGTCTGCGATGAGTTATGAAATATGTAAACGAATACCTGTTTAACTTTGTGTGTTGCTGATGATGTTATAATTAAAATATAATGATGAAGAAGCTGGCGCTGAATGAGCGAAAGATCGCGTTCGAAGTCTTTTGAAATTAATTACCAAAACAACGTTTTCTCATGTAGGAGTAGAGAAACTGATTGTCAGGCAAAGTCGTTCATAACTGAATTTCGTACATAAGAACTTCGAAAATGGAATCTTCATTCTTGATAGAGATTTCGTTATGTGTAGAGAAAATTGAGTTATTTATTCAGGAACAATATATTGAGCACTCTTCAAAGTAATAATTAAGGTATACGAAAAGTGAACAGTACTGTGAAAACTAGGTCCCACATAGATAATTCTTCACAGTATATTAAGTAATGAAATATCTCATCGGAATTATGAAGAGTACAGGAACTTTATTGAAATAAAAGTGTGCTCATTATGCATCATAGTTTCTGTCGACAATGAACCACTTCTCTAAGGTGGTGAATTAATACGAATCATTCGTCACCGGCACCTTCACCATTTTGAAAATTAAATGTTCACGATACAGGATATTTCAGAATAACGTTCCGTAAATTCGGGATCCTAATTCTCAGATGATTTATTGATATAAAGTTCCTATGAACAACTGGTTTCTGACGCACAGTTCCTGAGATAAAGCGTGTTGAAATTGAAAAATAAAATTGTGTGTATGAAATTATTTTTCTACAACATTCATGATCTCTTTATGTGTTTTGGCACATTATGAGTACACATTGAGACACATTTTTTCGGATATGAAACCATGTTTAATATTCGCCTGTGGCGTCGGTACATATTCAGTCCAAATAAATTCGGTGAAAAAATTGGTACGCTTACGATTTTTTTCAAAATTAAATGAATTTTCGGAATCACCACATATTTGACAGTTAGAACCGTCCCCTGAGTTTTTCACCTGTGACGAATATTTCCTGAGAAAAAGGAATGAAATGTGATTTGATATAGAAAAATTACTGCATTCTTTGATTGCTTTCAAAATCGTCTGGACACATAGACACAGATTAAGAAAAAATGCTTACTCATAACTTGCTAAAATGCAAAAAAATTTCGTGTGAGGTGTAGAAAATAATTTCGTTAAACATTTTTTTTTCATTTCAACACCCTGTATCTCAGAATCATGAAATTATCAGGATTCTGATCCCGAATTTATGGAACCTCATTTTGAAACACCTTGTATTATAAACGAGGTATTTGAAAAAAAAATACCTCATCTCCAGGAAAGATGGAAAAAAAAGAATAATTGAAGTTTGTTCGTTGAAATAAATTTCGTTCTCCAATCTTTATTTGCGATGAAAGACAAAAACGTATGTGCAAATTTTTCAATCCGTCATCTCATTTACACGAAAATAAATTGCCAATTCACATACTGCTGACTACTTATTATTGATAATAATCATACCTCTTCATCACGTGTATCTTTCAAGTGTTAAACCAAACACCTTCCAGAACATACTCGTATGAAATTTCATTAGAATGTTTATAGTGACTTCGGCAAAACTGTGAAAATGTGTATAATTTTTTTTTCTTCAACTTTTCACAAAAATAACCCCAATTATTTTTCAGTTTTTGACATTTTCACGAGACGGGATTACATTTTCTAAAATACCCTCAAATAATTTTATCGTATAGTAATATATATATATATATATATATATATATATTCTTATGATAAAGAGAGCTAAAATAATAAATGAAACGAAAAGTACCTAAGCTGAGGTAAAAAAAGAACGGGGTATCATAACATTCTTTGTATGGTACTATAGAATCATACGATACTATCAACACTTGTATCATACGATACTATACAGACAGGGAAAAAACCTCAGCCGAAAAAACCTGCCTCCCCGTCAACAAAATAACATAAAATATCAGGAAAATCTTGAAAGACATCAGTGTGATCATCTTCATGATATCCGTCGATGGTCTCGGATACACAGATTCTTCCCAAAACGACTCGTAATTCTTAATCTGAAATGAAAAAAGACAAAAGCAGAAAAGAAACCAATTGTTCAGAATAAATCGAAGGCATTTTGGAAATGCATTTGCTACTTTAAAAAACAATAAATATACAAATATTGGAATACAATAAATGTTGAAACAAAAAGTACCTAAGCTGAGGTAAAAAAAGAACGGGGTATCATAACATTCTTTGTATGATACTATAGAATCATACGGTACTATCAACACTAGCATCATACGATACTATACAGCCAGGGGAAAAAACCTCAGCCGAAAACACCTGCCTCCCTGTAAACAAAATAATATAAAATATCAAATATCAGGAAAATCTTGAAAGGCATCAGTGTGAGCATCTTCATCTTATCCGTCGATGGGCTCGGATACACAGATTCTTCCCAAAACCACTCGTAATTCTTAATCTGAAATGAAAAAAGACAAAAGCAGAAAAGAAACCGATTATTCAGAATAAATCGAATGCATTTTGGAAATGCATTTGCTACTTTAAAAAACATCAACATTAAGATTTCTTGGCCAAATAATGTTTGGAGGTTTATAAAATATTTATGACAGAAATGTCACAAAACCTTTCAACTGTCCTCTTTCACGAGGATTTTTTTCTGTTGCCGTGTGGTTTTCTTGCAGAAGAATCTCTTTGATATCATGTTCATCAGCTAATTTGGAGACATAATCACACTTGTCTTTCGAAATTCCTTCGATATTCAAATTCAAAATCCACAAATTGTTGCTCTCTGGTCGTGAGGGTTTTTTCAAACCAGATACGACCTTCCAGGTGATGATTTTTCAGCACTTCAGATGTTTGAAGACCGCTACGTATAGTAGCAGAGTGTGATACACTGGAGATCAAAAGTATGTCCATCGTTCGGGTAGCATGAGTATCCTGCATTGAAAGAACTGGTCATATTTTGATCTATAAATCGATAAATCTGTTTCTTTTTCAGAAGAACGGAAAATCATTCTGCAATGCTCTCGATCTGAAATTCCCATTAGCCTCTTCTTCCTCGAATCGAATGAAAAATACAAAGAATGATACATCGTTCATCGGGTAGTTTTTAGTTAAACTCCAAATGTGCAGGAACTATGCGGGGTGCTGTTTGGGATGAAAAAGTAAGAGTCACATCCGGTCAAACCAGAAATGACTAAAAATTTTTGTTACTGTAAGTTCAAGGTTCTTTGAACGAATTGCAGAACATGACATTTTCAAATTCTGATCTTTCGAAATGGCTGATAGAATATGTCGGAACAGGTATACTGGGACAGTTGGTAAATTGTATGATACTTGGACTTCTCCTATACACTTTGTGTCGAAGAGAATAAATTAATAATTTCATCTTATTTTCTTTGTCGGTGACCAAGCAACAAAGAGTTAAGAAATATCTTGGCGAAATAATGAACGGAAGGAAAACTTTCATTGGCATATTAAAAATAGTATTCTCTCATTGTACTCCTTATGAATTATAGTTTTTCTGTCTTTTCCAGGATGCTACATTATTACGAAAAATGCATAACCAGCACCTCCGCCATTTAGCAAAGTGAATGTACGCAAATGATTGTTCATAATCTAATATACAGTTTCAAAAAAGGTGACCTCGCCCATGAGATAGATGGAAAACCCAAAACTAATTGTGGTAAAAATTTATTAAGATTAAGGACTTTGAATACAAAAAAAAAATGATGGTTATTTATGATATGAGTGTTATAAGTGACGTTTTATTTTGTGAGTGAAAAAGTTAGTGAAATGGACCGAGCGAATCGAATTATCACTTTAAGGACAAATACCAAACAATCTTTTTTGTACAAATGCCCTATTTGGATAATGAAATGGGCGTATTTGCAATGACAATAAATTTCAAAATGCATTTGAATATTCAAATAATCAAAAGGTTGTTGTGCATAGCAAACGTTACTAACGTTTTGATTACTAACAAATGAGAAAAACCGCTGTCATTTGAATTCGGTCCCTGTCCAATTTTCGTCCTGGGTATTCATCGAAAGTAAAATTATTATTGAGTGTAATGATTTCGTTGTTCCTCTGGATATTGAAGAGTCTGCAAGAAAACCAAATCTGCAACTCCCACTTACAAAATCTGTTCAACAGTACGATATTTCTTGGCCTAGTGTAAATTGAAAAATGTAGGAGGGAAATTCAGTGAAACTGTTTTCCTGCCATCGAAAAAATATAGTTCATCAACTTTGTGGAGTAAATTTTCAATGATGAAGTCAAGCGTCTTTGTTGAAAATGGTGTGGATGTGAGTGAATATTTTAAGTTAATAACAAAGTTTAGCACGAGAAAGTGGAGGATATCGTCTTAAAAATCCAAAATTCTCACTCGTGAACAAGTTGAAAAGTTCATGAAGGAGGCACCAGATGCAAAATAGTTGATGGTTGAGGTTGCAACTATTTTCGGATTATTTGGAGACTGTCGGCGTGAAGATTTGTTTGATTTATCAGTGAGAGACATCGAGTTAACAATAAATCATCGGTAATAAAACTTTCAAATACAAAAACGAGAGACTCGTTTTTTTTCAATACGATTAGGAAGTATGTGGTCTATCATCAAACATCATGTTTTTGTTCTAGTTTAACGAATAATATTAATGTTCATAAGTAGTGATTGTTAAATATTGATAAAAAAAAATTTGAAATTGCTGAGTTTTTCTCATCTGTTTTCATCATAAGAAAATGAGGGATAAAAATTATTTTAACACTAACGTTTAAAATTTTTTCAACACGCTTCCACGTCAACAATAAATTTTAAAACTGTTTACTGTCATGAAAAGAGTCACTTCTAAAAGCAGTTGTACCAAAAAATGTTTTACAATTTTGCCGAAACTACTGGCTTCAGTTCTTATGAAAAAAAGGTGAAAGAAATATTGGCAAAACAGCCTACTATAGTGAGGATTTCATGATGTGAATTTGAAATTCGAATTCTGAATCCTCGATATTGTATTTTTCTTTGCAATTTTTATCCAAGAAAATCAATAAATCATTTAATTTCATTCGGACGAATCTGCAGATGAAAATATTTAATACTTCGGATCAAACCACTCCTTCGCTTTGAATGACTGCATTCATCTAGAACCCGAAACCACCCATGATTGATTATCTCTCATCTCGAAACCAACCCAATCCGTATTTAAAATTCGAATACATCCCTGTGGGGTTCCCTGGCCAGAAATTGTTTGTTTGTTATTTCTATATAATTGGGAAGTATGTGGTCTATCATCAAACATTGTCGTTTATTCCTGAAAAATATGAAAAATAAAAGCACTGCCATTTCCGTTTGTATTAATACATTTGGGAAAATTCCATCTATTGCTGCCAAATTCCTCAAACTGCCAGAAACAAAGCAATATACAGGACACTGTTTTCGAAAATTCTCCGCTTCATTGCTAGCAGAATCAATAACAAATATTTCGAATATGAAAAACAGGATGAATGGAAATCTACGACAGTAGCCGAGGGCTATGTTGAGCATTTCATTGCATATAGAAATATCATTGATTAGAAAATTCTCCCAACCTCAACAGATTCTGGATCATCATCATCTAATTTTGTACTTCCGGTTTATACAAGAACTTATGAAGCCGAGGATCGTGTTTCGAAGCTCCCTAGAGTCACGGGACATTAATGTTAGTATTTATTCTAGTTTTACGAATAATTTTAATGTTCATAAGTAGTGATTGTTGAATATTGATAACAAAAATTTGAAATTGCTGAGTCTTTCTCATCTGTTTTCATCATAAGAAAATGAGGGATAAAAATTATTTTAACACTAACGTTAAAAATACGCTTCCACGTCAACAATCAATTTTAAAATTGTTTCCTGTCATGAAAGAGTCACTTTTAAAAGCAGTTGTACCAAAAACTGTTTTACAATTGTGCCGAAACAACTGGCTTCAGTCCTTATGAAAAAAATATTAGCAAAACAGCCTATAGTGAGGATTTTAAGATGTGAATTCGAAATTCGAATTCTGAATCCTCGATATTGTATTTTTCTTTGCAATTTTTATCTGCAGATCTGCAGATGAAAATAGTTCATACTTCGGATCGAACCACTCCTTCGCCTTGAATGACTGCATTCATCTAGAACCCGAAACCACCCATGATTGATTATCTCTCATCCAGAAACCACCCCGAGCCGTATTTAGAATTCGAATACATCCTTGTGGGGTACCCGGCCAGAAATAGTTTGTTTGTTATTTCAATATAATTGGAAAGTATGTGGTCTCTCATCAAGCATTGTCGTTTATTCCTGAAAAACATGAAAAATAAAAGCACTGCCAATTCCGTTTGTATTAATACATTTGGAAAAATTCCATCTATTGCTGCGGAATTCCTCAAACTGCCAGAACCAAAGCAATATACAGGACACTGTTTTCGAAAATCCTCCGCTTCATTGCTAGCAGAATCAATAACAAATATTTCGGATATGAAAAAACAGGACGAATGAAAATCTACGACAGTAGCCGACGGCTATGTTGATCATTTCATTGCATATAAAAACATCATTGATTAGAAAATTCTCCCAACCTCAACAGATTCTGGATCATCATCGTCTAATTTTGTACTTCCGGTTTCTACAAGAACTGATGAAACTGAGGATTCAATTAATGTGTTTCGAAGCTCCCTAAAGTCACAGGGCATTAATGTTAGTGATTGTTCTAGTTTTACGAATAATATTAATGTTCATAAGTAGTGATTGTTAAATATTGAAAACAAAAATTTGAAATTGCTGAGTTTTTTCATCTGTTTTCATCTTAAAAAATGAGGGATAAAAATTATTTCAACACTAACGTTGAGAATATTTCCAACAGGCTTCCACGTGAACAATCAATTTTGAAATTGTTCACTGTCATGAAAAGTGTCACTTCTAAAAGCAGTTGTACCAAAAAATGTTTTACAATTTTGCCGAAACTACTGGCTTCATTTCTTATGAAAAAACGGTGAAAGAAATATTGGCAAAACAGCCTACTACAGTGAGGATTTCATGATGTGAATTCGAAATTCGAATTCCGAATCCTCAATATTGTACTTTTCTTTGCAATTTTTATCCAAGAAAATCAATAAATCATTTAATTTCATTCGGAAGAATCTGCAGATGAAAATATTTCATACTTCGGATCAAACCACTCCTTCGCCTTGAATGACTGCATTCATCTAGAACCCGAAACCACCCATGATTGACTATCTCTCATCCCGAAACCAACCCCGACCCGTATTTAAAATTCGAATACATCCCTGTGGGGTACCCGACCAGAAATAGTTTGTTTGTTCTTTCTATATAATTGGTAAGTATGTGGTCTATCATCAAACATTGTCGTTTATTCCTGAAAAACATGAAAAATGAAAGCACTGCCAATTCCGTTTGTATTGACACATTTGGAAAAATTCCATCAATTGCTGCCGAATTCCTCAAATTGACAGAACCAAAGCAATATACAGGACACTGTTTTCGAAAATCCTCCGCTTCATTGCTAGCAGAATCAATAACAAATATTTCGGATATGAAAAAACAGGACGAATGAAAATCTACGACAGTAGCCGACGGCTATGTTGATCATTTCATTGCATATAAAAACATCATTGATTAGAAAATTCTCCCAACCTCAACAGATTCTGGATCATCATCATCCATTTTTGTACTTCCGGTTTCTACAAGAACTGATGAAGCTGAGGAAGGACTTTCATATAGTGTTTCGAAGCTCCCTAAAGTCACAGGGCATAAATGTTAGTAATTGTTCTAGTTTCACGAATAATATTAATGTTCATAAGTAGTGATTGTTAAATATTGATAACAAAAATTTGAAATTGCTGAGTTTTTCTCATCTGTTCTCATCATAAGAAAATGAGGGATAAAAATTATTTCAACACTAACGTTGAAAATATTTCCAACACGCTTTCACGTGAACAATCAATTTTGAAATTGTTTACTGTCATGAAAAGTGTCACTTCTAAAAGCAGTTGTACCAAAAACTGTTTTACAATTTTACCGAAACTACTGGCTTCAGTTCTTATGGAAAAACGGTGAGAGAAATAGTGGCAAAACAGCCTACTATAGTGAGGATTTTATGATGTGAATTCGAAATTCGAATTCTGAATCCTCGATATTGTATTTTTCTTTGCAATTTTCATCCAAGAAAATCAGTAAATCATTTGATTCTATTCGGAAGAATCTGCAGATGAAAATATTTCATACCTCGGATCAAACCACTCCTTCGCCTTGAATGACTGCATTCATCTAGAACCCGAAACCACCCATGATTGATTTTCTCTCATCCCGAAACCACCCCGAGCCGTATTTAAAATTCGAATACATCCCTGTGGGGCACCCGGCCAGAAATAGTTTGTTTGTTCTTTCTATATAATTGGTAAGTATGTGGTCTATCATCAAACATTGTCGTTTATTCCCGAAAACCATGAAAAATAAAAGCACTGCCAATTCCGTTTCTATTAATACATTTGGGAAAATTCCATGTATTGCTGCGGAATTCCTCAAACTGCCAGAACCAAAGCAATATACAGGATACTGTTTTCGAAAATCCTCCGCTTCATTGCTAGCAGAATCAATAACAAATATTTCGGATATAAAAAAACCGGATGAAAGGAAATCTACGACAGTAGCCGAGGGCTATGTTGATCATTTCATTGCATATAGAAATATCACTGATTAGAAAATTCTCCCAACCTCAACAGATTCTGGATCATCATCATCTAATTTTGTACTTCCGGTTTATACAAGAACTTATGAAGCCGAGGATTCTAATATCGTGTTTCGCAGCTCCCTAAAGTCACAGGATATTAATGTCAGTATTTATTCTAGTTTTACGAATAATATTAATGTTCATAAGTAGTGATTGTTAAATATTGATAACAAAAATTTGAAATTGCTGAGTTTTTCTCTTCTGTTTTCATTTCAGAAAATGAGGGATGAAAATTATTTCAACACTAACGTTGAAAATATTTCCAACACGCTTCCTCGTGAACAATCGAATTGTTTACTGTCATGAAAAGTGTCACAGTTGTACCAAAAAATGTTTTACAATTTTGCCAAAACTACTGGCTTCAATTCTTATGGAAAAACGGTGAAAGAAATATTGGCAAAACAGCCTACTATAGTGAGGATTTCATGATGTGAATTTGAAATTCGAATTCTGAATCCTTGATATTCTATTTTTCTTTGCAATTTTTATCCAAGACAATCAATAAATCATTTAATTTCATTCGGAAGAATCTGCAGATGAAAATATTTCATACTTTGGATCAAACCACTCCTCTGCTTTGAATGACTGCATTCATCTAGAACCCGAAACCACCCATGATTGATTATCTCTCATCCCGAAACCACCCCGAGCCGTATTTAAAATTCGAAAACATCCCTGTGGGGTACCCGACCAGAAATAGTTTGTTTGTTCTTTCTAAATAATTGGTAAGTATGTGGTCTATCATCAAACATTGTCGTTTATTCCTTTAAATATGAAAAAAAAAGCACTGCCAATCCCGTTTGTATCAATACATTTGGAAAAATTCCATCTATTGCTGCCGAATTCCTCAAATTGACAGAACCAAAGCAATATACAGGACACTGTTTTCGGAAATCCTCCGCGTCATTGCTAGCAGAATCAATAACAAATATTTCGGATATAAAAAACAGGATGAATGGAAATCTACGACAGTAGCCGAGGGCTATGTTGATCATTTCATTGCATATAGAAATATCATGATTAGAAAATTTTCCCAACCTCAACAGATTCTGGATCATCATCATCTAATTTTGTACTTCCGGTTTCTACAAGAACTGATGAAGCTGAGGATTCTAATAATGTGTTTCGAAGCTTTCTCAAGTCACAGGGCATTAATGTTAGTAATTGTTCTATTTTTACGAATAATATTAATGTTCATAAGTAGTGATTGTTAAATATTGATAACAAAAATTTGAAATAGCTGAGTTTTTCTCATCTGTTTTCATCATAAGAAAATGAGGGATAAAAATTATTTTAACACTAACGTTAAAAAAATTTTCAACACGCTTCCATGACAACAATCAATTTTAAAATTGTTTACTCTCATGAAAAGAGTCACTTCTAAAAGCAGTTGTACCAAAAAATGTTTTACAATTTTGCCGAAACTACTGGCTTCAGTTCTCATGGAAAATCGGTGAAAGAAATATTGGCAAAACAGCCTATAGTGAGGATTTTATGATAAGAATTTGAAATTCGAATTCTGAATTCTCGATATTGTATTTTTCTTAGCAATTTTCATCCAAGAAAATCAATAAATCATTTAATTCCATTCGGAAGAATCTGCAGATGAAAATATTTCATACTTCGGATCAAACCACTCCTTCGCTTTGAATGACTGCATTCATCTAGAACCCGAAACCACCCATGATTGATTATCTTCCATCCCGAAACCACCCCGAGCCGTATTTAAAATTCGAATACATCCCTGTGGGGTACCCGGCCAGAAATAGTGTCGCTCCACAGCGGCGGGTATTACGGCAGATTAACATAAGACACAACGCAGCTTAGCATTGCCGTGGCATTGAGTAATTACATTGTCTTTTTCATCTCCTTCTGATTTTTTAGCCGTAATCTCTGCCGATGTCGGGTTAGCATTACGCCGTGGCGTTTGCTCGGGTTTATTTCAATTTATAATAGGAAGCGAGCCAACTCCAATCGGATACCTCGCTTTTCTCGCGGAATATCCGACTTGACTTCCCAAGCGACACTTTTTCCGAATTCCGACATTAGTGACGGGATTGCGATATTATTCCGCGGGATAGAATAACCGAAAAACTGGTATGAACGACTGAGGTTATAATGAATTTCAGATGACAAAGAAAACGAGACAGTTCCCTGTCAACAAACGAATAGATCCACATAATTCGAATAAAAATCCAAATTATGAAAGTGGCGACTTTCATAACTTTGTAGAATTGTGACAATTTTTTGATATTTGGATTGTCGCGATTCTACGAAGTTGAATGAAAACCAGTATTTGTCTGACGAAGGAGTCTGTTTTAGACTCCGAAACGTTACGGTTAAGAGTTCAAAGCGTTTTCTTTTTGTTCATTGATAGGAAACAATTTCTTCTCGTGATTTTTGGCCTCTGACAAATTATTGCTGAAATTTTTACGCAGGGGACTTTTTTATATTATTAAAAGAATTTTTCTAATTGTTTCTTGTTTCAGAATTTCGGAATTTTGAGAAAACCCATATAAAGTTTTCAGGATAATACTGAATACTCCATTTCTCTTTTTTTTTTCTTCAATTTCTTCTCCATAATTCCTGTATAATTGAAAGTGGTCAGCCTGCAAGAATATTTTTGCTGATATGTCATGATCCCAATTTTCATATTTCAAACAGGTCTAGTTCTCCAAAAACTCCTAATAGGCCATCGTTGGTACACCCTGTATATGCCGATATTCAATGCCCAATTGGTGCCTATAGTTTACATAATATCCGAGAACATTTTCTTTGATGCTGAGATTGAAGTTAGTTTCAAATGACCATGAAATCCATTTGCCAATATTTAGGGCCCATTGGTGCCGTTAAAACAGCTGCGATATCATTTTTAGTTTTAGTTTAATAGTATTTGGGTGTTGATTTTCAGAAAGTGTGAAGTTTCGGAAGCACTATTTCTAAAACCACATGACAAATATTTTGTGCCTTGATAGTACTACTCGGGGCCATACAAAACTTTGATAACACCCTTTTAGTTTTTCAGCTAGTAGCAATTATATGTTTAATAGCGGCGTAGCCATCAAACGAGAAATGCCAGTCAGATGCCGGGTAGGTCATCAACGCGTAAATAACGAATTCAAAGTGATAATAGTACATTCTAAAACAAATTGCAGAATGAGCTCCTATTTCAACACGAATGTGAAGTTAGAAAACGAGCGACGAAGGAGCGAGTTTTCGATAGCATGAGTGTTGGAATTGCCTTCTGCAACGAGTATTAGACGATATTTTCTCTATTTCAGTCAATTTTAGTGAAATACTCTCGAAATTCAAATGAAAATTCAGATTAGTGACTTTTGTTTTGTAACTTGGCAGTTGGTGTGACATACGACATTTGACAGATCACGGGTCAGTACTGACAACCATAAAACGAAAAATATAACTGAAAACAATGATGTAATGAGATTCATTACAGCACAACTTTCAGTACTGTAATGAACCCATTACGATACTGGAATAGAGAATAGTATATTCTAAAACAAGTTGCAGAATGAGCTCCTATTCCAACACGAATGCGAAGTTCGAAAACGAGCGACGAAGGAGCGAGTTTTCGATAGCATGAGTGTTGGAATTGCCTTCTGCAACGAGTATTAGACGGTATTTTCTCTATTTCAGTCAATTTTAGTGAAATACTCTCGAAATTCAAATGAAAATCCAGATTAGTGACTTTTGTTTTGTATCTTGGCAGTTGGTGTGACACACGGAATTTGACAGATCACGGAACTTGAATTGATTTGATTCGTAACTTGATTCGATCGGAGGTCAGTACTGACAACCATAAAACGAAAAATATAACTGAAAACAATGCTGTAATGAGTGTCATTACTGCACTACTTTCAGTACTGTAATGAACTCATTACGATACTGAAATAGAGAAAGAATTTTCTTATCTAATGTGTCTGGTGGATTTTCTCGAGCCGTGTGAGCTCACTTTGAAGAATTTGAATTGTCAATATCTCGAGAACTACAATGGTTATTGACTCGAATGGCACCAATAGGCAGTAATTGAGCACTAAATATTTGACATGGTTTCAGAGTTAGTGCTTCCAACTTTACGGTAACTTCACGCATTCCTGAACAAAAGTAGATGATCCAAACCGAGCTGATAATAAGTTGAAATCCATTTTATGATGAATTTTCTGAAGAAAATTCATCTAGATAATGAAAAAATTCAAAACATGTAGATACAAAGGGTTGTTTATTATTCACCTGGACAAACTACATGATTGCCAGATATAAATAAAAATGTAGATCGATTTCTTTCACACTGAACATGTTGATATAGGGTTGTCGGCAGAAAATTTGATCATCATAGAGATCCACGTGGTTTAAAGATTGAAATTTCAACGAGTGTGAAATGAGAGACAGAGAGTTCCAAGGTTAGTATTCGCTGTAATTAGGGAGGACTAAACATCGTAGTCATGTCTGATGGAATCGAGAATTTAAGACAAGGCTCGGCAGTGGCGGCTCTGACATAAAAGCACATGAGCACTTGCACCCTCAAAAAATGTAATATAAAATAAGATTTCTGTTTGTGAATACCCAATCAATTGCCATTCTGAAGTTACTAATATAATTTTGAATCTATTATCTATTTCTGTACTCTGAATCACTTACTTTCTTCATTCTTGAATTTAATTATGTGTTTAACGCTACGTACCCGTCTAGTCTATGTCGATCGCACGTGCTATCGAGTGGGAGGGACTTACGATTAACAAGTACGCAGGAATAGACAATTGAACTGAAAGAGGCGCACTGCTGTTCACGTTTATTTCTTCAAGTAGGTTGCATCATGGGTACAACCAATAATGATTTGGAATCATCCGAAATTGCTTGATTTTTATTGTTTTTGATACTTCTAGATGAGAAACGTAAAATTGTTGAAAGAGGTCATGGGCCCGATTTTAGTTAAAACACCATCAATGGAAACCGTTAACGGATAACTTAGTCTTTTTTCTTGATATAACCGAACGTTTTCATCAATAAAAACTATTGAAATACTCTGAATGCTCCTTTTCAATGGGAATAAGACACTTTATACAATATTTCCTCTGTCTTGTATTGATTTTGAGACAAGAAATTCTTGTTATATTAAATTCGAACTCATTCTGCTTCATGTCATATCAAATTAAAAAATAATTCCGATAAATGAAATTGAATTTCATCTCATTTGAGAACTTCTTCACTAATAAACTATAAAATCTCGTTCTACACTCGCATAGGAAATAACTGTTCAATTTGGACGCTCAAATTATTACATCGTCACCTGTTTCAGCTGAGTTAATATCAAAATTGTAAAAAACTCGAGATATAAGTACAGCCTTTGAATCACCACTCAGTTAGATTTCATCGCCGTATTTTCTCCATGTTTGATAAATATTTTTATGATCAGAGCTGCCTTCTCCTCACATTTATCCATAAGAAAGTTTGTTATTCCGAAAACAGACGAGATTCGTTCGTCTGATAGAATTATGTACAAGCGAAAAAGTTATCTGTTAGAATTGCAGATTTCAAATTTTCATTCCTGAAAAGCTTGGGTTCGAATTAATTTTAATCATTATGGAAATTTTTAATTAAGTTTCGCGCTCGTTCGGTATACTGCGATATTTCAGATTGTAGTCATGTTGCCGAAACTTTTTGAATTTTACATAATACATTGGGAATTTGCACGATAAATTCCCTATGCAGCTCTGAACCGAAAATACCATTAAATGGAGCAACTGAACGTGATTTCGGCCAGAATGTAATTAATGGATTCGTGAATTGATTTTTTTGTTTTCACTCGATCGCTCACGGAATATAATACGTATTTTTATGAATCAGGAGCGATTTTACAGAATTCAATTCTGTGATAACAAAATTCAATTCTGTGATAATCTTGAACCGAATTGCATCTTTTCAAATTGCTCTTATCAAACTTCTAATCGTTCAAGAAAGGAAATTTCATGAGAAATACTCTCACCTTCAGAATAGCCATGAGTTTATATCGTACAACTTTCTCCTGAAGTTAGGTTTCTCAGAGTTCTGCTATAATCAACCATTATAATGAAAAAAAATTTGATTTCACTCCCCCAAGTATACTTTGTAGTTGAGGTCTTCCTGAAAAAGTAGACTGAAATTTTTTATGGTCTCGACAGAATGATGTCCGTTTATCTAGCTAGAATATTTCTGAAGAAAAAATTTATAATTTCATTACGTTATACGTCAGGAACTGTCGAAAGAATTTTCTCATCATAATATTAAGAACATTATTCCATTTGACATACGCAAAGTTTCGATCTATATCGGTCAATCACTTGAGTTGTCAGAATGACAATTCTCGTAATATGTCTCAGTTTTTGCTCCTGAAAAATATTCTGTTTTCTTGTGTTATAACATGTTTGGTTTATCTATGGGAAATGATTGCCTTTCATTGGGGTCCCGTAGCGGTCTTCAAACATCTGAAGTGCCGAAAAATCATCACCTGGAAGGTCGTATCTGGTTTGAAAAAACCCTCACGACCAGAGAGCAACAATTTGTGGATTTTAAATTGGAATATCGAAGGAATTTCGAAAGGAAAGTGTGATTAGGTCTCCAAATTAGCTGATGAACATGGTATCAAAGAGATTCTTCTGCAAGAAACCCACACGGCAACAGAAAAAAAATCCTCGTGAAAGAGGACAGTTGAAAGGTTATGTATTAATTGATTTTTTACAAGTTTAGCTTGTTATGTTGGAAAATTATCAGTTTCGTAACTTTCAACAGGTAGCAAATGCATTTTCAAAATGCATTCGATTTATTCTGAATAATCGGTTTCTTTTCTGCTTTTGTCGTTTTTCATTTCAGATTAAGAAATACGAGTCGTTTTGGGAAGAATCTGTGTATCCGAGCCCATCGACGGATAACATGAAGATGATCACACTGATGTCTTTCAAGATTTTCCTGATATTTGATATTTTATGTTATTTTGTTTACGGGGGGGGCAGGTTTTTTCGGCTGAGGTTTTTTCCCCTGGCTGTATAGTATCGTATGATACTAATGTTGATAGTATCGTATGATTCTATAGTATCATACAAAGAATGTTATGATACCCCGATCTTTTTTTACCTCAGCTTAGGTACTTTTTGTTTCAACATTTAATGTATTATTTTAGCTCTCTTTTTCATAAGAATATAAATATGTACTTGAGTTTGTTGACGTTACATGATGATGCGCTCCTTGAACACACCCATCCATTCACTGAGTCCTCCAGTTAACAGATGTCATATTTCTCATTCAATCTGTAGAGTTGAAAAAATGTTTGAACTATAACTGAAATACCTACATACGTTCAATTCGAATTGAAAGTTTTATCGGTACAGTTGAAACTGTACCTGAATGAAGGCCATATAGTCTGATGTCGAAATATATATATTTAACAATCATTACTTATGATCATTATTATTAATCGCCAAACAAGAACAATTACTAACATTAATGCCCTGTGACGTTGGGAAGCTTCGCAACACATTTTTAGAATTCTCACCATCATCAGTACTTGTAGAAACCGGAAGGACAATATCGAATGATGATGATCCAAAATCTGTTGAGGTTGGAAGAGTTTATTGAGCAATTACATTTCTTTTTGCAATGAAATGATCAACATACCACTCGGCTACCGTCGTAGACACAATAAATGGAATTTTTCCAAATGTAACAATACCAACTGGTTTGGAAGTGCATTTATTATTCATGTATTCCAGGAAAAAACGACCATGGTTGATGACAGAAGGGTGCAGTGCAAACTACTTATGAGAATAGTCTACATAGGTACTTCCCAATAATACTGAAAGGACGACTGACTTTCGTTTTTGTATTTGGAAGTTGTATAACCAATGATTTATTTGTTATTTCGATGTCTTCCACTCATAAATTATTCAATTATTCTTCATGCCAAGACGCCAACAGGCTCCAAATAGTTGCAACCTTAACCATCAAGTATTTCTCATCTGGTGTCTCGTTTATAAACTCTTCAACATGTTCATGAGTGACAATTTTTGATTTTTCGGGAAGATATCCTCCACTTTTTCGTTTTGAATATGCTATTATTTTAAAATATTTACTGACGTCCATACCAGTTTTAACAAGAGCGCTTGACATTATCATTGAAAATTTACTTCACAAACTTAATGAACTCCGTATTTTTAATTCTTCTTCTAAATATGCCAGGAAAACAGTTTCACTGACGTTTTCCTTCACATTTTTCAATTCACACTAGGCCAGGATAGTGTTATATGCAACATCGTACTGCTGAACAAATTTTTCAGATATCTATTGAAATATTTTCTGGGAGGACTCTACATTTTCCTGAAAACTTGATATGGGTTTTCTCTCCCAGTCTCTGGAACAAGAAAGAATTTGAAAAAAATTTTTTAGGTAGGAGTTTCAGATTTGCTTTCCTTGTAGAATCTGCAATATCCAGAGGAACAACCAAATCGTCACTTTTATTAATAATTCGACCTTCGACAAATATATTGAGTAGTTTAACCCAAGACGAAAATTCGACACGAAAATTTAAATGAATGCGTCTTTTCTCATTGTCATTGCAAATTCGCCCATTTCATAATCAAAACAAGGAAGTTGCACAAAAAACATAGTATAATATTTGTGTTATATACAAACTTTTTCACTCACAAGATAAAACGTCACTCTTAACACTCCTATCATAAATAACTTCTTCATATTTATGTGATAAAGGAAGTTATAATTTTGGTGTAATGAATGATTATGGTTCATTTCCGAGTTTTATGAAACATGAGACTGACACATTGGTGGAAATTGATCGATTGTTGGATTTAATGATACTGCTGTAGTGAATATAAGTTTTTCCGAAGAGCTAAATTCCATGTAATGTTCAACCTCTCTTTTTCAGTAGGATCACAGAAATAACTGAAATTTAATGAAACATTTTATTTTAGAAAACAATCTTGTATTTCAGACCCGTTTGCACCGACATTCTTTAAATATTCAAATGACGTTTCGATCCCTGAACCCAACCTCAAATGTAAGGATTGGATTATATTCTGAGAATAATTTGTCAAACTGACTGAACATTTGTTGTTTTCTATAAAATTATAGCAGAAAAATTGAAATTTCAACTGGCATGAAATTGTCAAAATGACAATAAAGCTAGGATAAGGAAATGACAACTATCATCTGTAGCCTACCAGCCAACGAAATGCCTTTATTGAACTAGGATGAAGTTCAACAAAATGAAAAACTGGAATATCAGTAGATAGAACTATTTAAGGGTCCCTGCATAGATAAGAAAATATTGTTCTATATTTTAAGGTCCTTTCGTAAGAATTCGATTCGAGTGACAGTCGTGCAACTGTCAATATTTAAGGGATCCTTAACTTTATGGAACGATGGTGCAAACGGATCTTAGAATTTAATTATTGCGAAAGCTTGGTTAGAGAAAAAGAGAAGTTCTTGCATCGCATCCTTTCGAGTAGATGAACCCTTAATTTCATTACTATTTTCTCATATATATGATTCAATTCATTATTTGGATTTTATTCCATTATCAACTCATTGAAGGCCGATTTAGGTTCGGATCTTCTACTAAAACTCTTCTTCAACAATCCAGATTTTATGGGCAGACGATACTTCAACGGGATCACACAATCCATACTCAAACTCAGGAACATTTATTCATTACCTAAGAGACGTCTGCGCCTGCCGCAATTAAAGCTCTTGCACAACAATCAACTTTGTTGTCTTGCGTATATATTTATTTTCCGCTGAACCAGACTGTAACGGTCCAATTTGCATATTCAAACTGCTGGAAATTGCAACCTTAACGTAAATTTAGTGGCAGTAAAATAAATTAACGATCGGGGAAACTTATTTGCTTGTTCTCATCCCGTCCTAAAATCAATTTTGTCTGGTGTTTATGCAGTGTTTGAGAAAAGATTGGAGATGCGGAGAGAACATAAATTTGAAATGGTGGCGAATTCTAAGTGGAAAGTGAAAAAATTTATTTGTGTGAGTTTACATTACAATAAGTACCCGATGAGGAAATTACACCGATCACCGAATTGTTCACAGCTCGGGAAGATCCCAAGGTAGGCAGAAAAGGAAGGAGCCATCTTGTTAAACGCAAATCATCTTCGCCCATATCTGAGAAGTTGGGACTAGATAGTTCAGTCCTATTTATTGTTTTCTGATACCTATTTTTTCTCAAAATATTGGTTTAATTAAGTTCAAACCGACTTAATTTTTCAGGAGAATTTCAATTTTTTTATTATTTTTTGTGATAATGAATGCCTGATGCTATTTCGAGAAATATTTTTAGTATTTTATGTATATGTCGCAGGCTCATTATAATATCGGTCTTATTATTATAAGCCTAGGCTTTTTTAATATGACTAGAGGTATTGTAAAACAACAAAAGCGAGTGAAAATCTGACAATATGACTGATATTTTCAGACGTACGCTTGACGCCTTCTTTGTCTTTTTGTTCGAAAGAACCTGTACGCGCTTGTTTTTAGAATTTGACTGTATGAAATACGTCGTATTATGATACGTCTGGAAGTGTATCAGGCAGATTATGGAATTCCATTTAGAGGCAAGAATAAGTAGATTATTTTAGATTTGGATTATTTATTACAACATGGATTACTCTTATGACATTTACTTGTGCATTTTATATGGGATTTAAAACATAAACCTTCATTATTTTGATACTGTTACTTGCTTGGTTTGCAAGAACTTTTTCTGAATCCCTGTCTTTCGAATTTTGCGAATTATCTTAAAGCTTCTCTTAGGGAAATTACTTGATTATCTGGAATATCAAAATTCTTATATCTTTGGCAATCGGTAATTTCATCTCTCGAGATGTTTAACAGACAATAGGTGGTACCAATTTGGTATACATCATCGGAGACTGTTACTATGGTTTCTGTGATATTTTTGGAATCCATCTACTTCAGGAACTTCAATAGCTACTGTATGATGAACCTCAAGAGGTTTCAATTTCTTACGTTCAGCATATTTGCTGCATTCCTTTTCTTGCCCTCTACATATTCTTTTCTTTGGTTCTCGACTATCTCTTCATTTCGGCTTAGATTGCATCTGTGACATTATCTGGACTTCTGATAATAATTTATATCATCATATAGTGTTATTTAGAACTGTTTCCAGATCGTCTTCAGTATTCCAGTTTTGACAATTTCAGTGGGCAAATTAGTAGAGTAGTAAGTCACAACATCAGATAGAGAGCATCAGTCGAATTACAATACGACGAGTATAACCTCTGTCAGAATCTGGGGAAATCGCGCGCTTTTAAGTTTTGACAATAAGCCGAATAACCATGCAGGCGTATTATATGTAATACGCCTTAAATGGCAAGTCAAATTGTAGGATCGTCCATTATTTCGGAGATATTGCAATATGCCTGGTCGAATTGAAAAAGCCTAGGCGTAGTATAATGTGACTCAGTTTACAAAAAGACTACGACATATATATTTCTATCGCACATAGTATTTTCGAGTATTTTCAGTAATGAAGTTGAATCGAAATCGCGTGGTTTCTTCATAGCCGTTTAAAGTATCCACGATCGTAGGGTAATATCCAACACTCATATTTTAATGAAAAAAAAGTTATTGATCATTTTCAAAACTAATTTTTTGCCAGTAGCAAACTCTAACCGATACCCGGGATATATTTTTCTGGGATTTTTCATTAGCTCCCTTACCGGAGATCTATAGCTTCGAAATAAACAATCGTACGAAGTAACCCCGTTTTATGGTATTTATGAACGTGAACGATTTGTTTTAGTAGTAGTCAATGACTCGAAATTCAGAGAAGTGGGGGTACCGCTAAACAAAATCTGATAGACTAGAAATTCCGCAGGATATCATATCAATTATAATATAGACCACTTGATGAATAAATTTGAATTTGAATTTTCCTATTGTTCATTCGTTAAGTAGATTCATAGTCAAATTAAAGATCGAACTGATGATGTTTGACAGTGACACAAAGCACAACATTGGGTGAACTGTCGAAATCAATAGCTAAAAAATCACTAGCGAAAGGGATAAAACACGTACCCATTTTCTGCCTTGTTTATGTAGCTACATTTCTGAAATTTGAAACATTGAATATACTCCCTATAGGGCACTTTTTGACATATTAAGAAAAAAATCCGATTTCCGGTTTTTCCGGAAATGACACCGAAGAAGAAGAACCGAGAAGATACTTAAACTTGTCTAAACTCCATTATCGTGTTCCTATTGCTTATACAGAAAAATAGTTGATGGATATCCCACCGATAGTACTTTCGAAGTACGTCAATGTACCATTATGCTACCATTTGACAAAACGGAGTGTCAAGTGGAAAAAGGTTTTGGTTTACTTTTTTGGCACGTATTTTGAACCACGATACTTTTTAAATCGAAATTATTATAGTGTAGCATTATTTTGATTATTTGGAATAATTTTAGGGAGTTCATGGCTCTCTAGATCGAGAAATGAAATGGGCGTTCTGACGAATGAAATATCAACTATGATTAGATCGAGAAAATTATGGAGATTTCAAGAATGTAATAATATACCGGGTGTCCCATTTGAAAATCGAAAATTGATGTCATTTCCGGAAAACCAAAATTTGGATTTTTTTTAATATGTCAAAGAGTGCCCTATAGTGAGTTTATTTAATATTTCGAATTTCAAAAATATAACTACAGAAAAAAAAGGGAAAATGGAGGTGTAACATGAGTCTGTGTCACACTGTATGTATTAATTTCAGTTACTGATTCTTGGATAAAAATTCACTATGAATGCGATGGATTTCCGAAGAAACTATTGCTTTTCAAATCATGGCACTCGCGCAAAATAAACCTTAATTAAATCGAAGAAAAAGGTTCATATTCTTCGAACGAAATCGTAGAGTAACATGTATGTTGAGATCCTGATCAGTCCGAGAATACTAACAATACTTACCTGTATAATAAAGCGGAAGATAAAGTTGGAAACAGGGTACAATGACACTCTGGAGAGCCAGCAGCCTTATCCGAAAGGAGGGCAAATAGCTATTTTAGCCTTTTAACTGTAATCGTATCCACTCCCCAGTAGGGCACGTAACTAGCGCCAATCGAAAATTGATCAAGCTATTATGAGCCCCTCAACGAAATTTTTCCAGACTGGCTGACTATTGGGAGGCAAATAAAAAACACACCGTCTCGGCATACAAATTGGACGAAAATTCCTACTTTATCTCACTAAGGTTTTCCATTTTCCTCTACCTTCGAAGTTTGTCCAGAATATTACGCGGTTTCCTCGAAAAACTCAACGACTTCATGACTGATGCCACTCTCACCCTTGTGAATAATTTATTTAGTTGTGCTGCAGGTAATGGATTTTTTACTTTCTATTCCGAGGTGGGGCAGGCTGCGTTAGAAAGAGATGCATATGGAAATAGGGAGAAGTTTATGATTTTTCCAATTAGTCCCGGGCTCTGAAATGAGCATGCCAGCCGTATCCAGTTTAATTGAGGAATTGGAGTACACAAGCTTTTTTTTAAACTACCAGAAAGAACAAAATTTCGTTGAAAACATATTCGAGTTGGAAGTTACAATTGAAATTGTTACCGTAAAACGGGGTAACTTTGATGTTTTCTTTCTGAGCCTTATATCTCCGGTAAGGAAGCAAATGAAAAATCCCAAAAAATATCCGTTAGAGCTTGCTGCTGACAAAAAATTAGATTTCAAATTTATCACTAACTTTTTTTCATCAAATTATGGGTACCTAATCAAAGTTATCCAACGATCGGGGATACTTTGAAAAACTATGAAGAAACCACGAGATTTCGTTTCAACCTCCCTGAGGGAGTTAATTTGAACACCTCAATACTAAATATATTTGAAAATACTTGAAAAAATCATTTTGTATAGAAATATGTACATGATGTACTGAAATTTTTTTTAATGGTATCAGGCATTCGTTATCACAAAAAATGAATCAAAAAGCCGAAGTTTTCTTGAATAATATAGTTGGTATCACACACGAATTTCAGGCCATGAGGTTGTCCAAAATCTATTGAATCAAAGCTCATTTCACCATAGAGTAAACCAAATATTATCGAATAACAACAACATGTTCATCGCTAATGTACCGTTTCCAAAAATATTAGAATTTTATGAAAATACCTGAAATTTTCGAACCATTTTTTTTCAATCACACAATTAGTGTAAATTCTTTCATTTCTTAACCTGATCTCTCGTGCATCGTATAGGTACAGAAAATAGTTTCAAGAAAAACTTTCAATATTATTTCTCTGTTTCACTAACGTAGTTTTAATGAAAGTTAACTCTACCCTGATTCAATAACTTATTTTTTATGTTCTCTCGGGAAGGTTTTGAACGAAACAAGACACATCAAATGAACGAAAAGTCAGGATTTCACCGAGTCTTATGTGAAAGACGAGAAATGAACAATTCTCAAAATACTGAAATGCTGATAAGTAATTTAATACTTTGTTTTTTCACCCCTTGCGTTAAATACAGCTCGACGACGGTTCCTACTCAAAATGAGTGATCTTGAAATCCTTCCCAGATTTCTCCGAGTTGGATTCCTAAGTCATTTAGAGTAGCTGGATGATTTTCTGAACTTCTCCGCCTCCTATTCAGGTTGTCCTAAACCTGCTCAATAGAATTGAGAGCTGGACTTCTTGCTGGCCATTCCATTCGAGAGACTTCCTCCTCAAGGTACTTCTGAACGATGCGCGCACGATGGGGCCTTGGCATAATCGTCCATAAAAATGAAATTTTCACCAATGTATGGGGCAAATGGCACTACATGCTCTTCAAGAATGTTCCTTATATACTAATCAGTCTTCATAGCTCCATTATCAACGACCACTAGCACTGTGCGAGCTTGCGAGCTTTCAAAGATATTCCACCTCATACCATAATCGATCCTTCCCCGAAACCAGTAGTATTCAGGAAATTGGACTGAGTAAATATTTTATGTGGACGTCTGTATACAAGAGAGCGTCGATCACAATGGAAGAGGTAGAATCTAGACTCATCTGTACAGAGAACTCTTTCTCAATCGATCTCTTTCCAATGGATATGCTCTCTCGCAAAATCCAAACGCGCCCTTCGATGGGCTGCGGTAAGAGCTGGGCCTCTTTCCGCGACACGAGGCCTTAAATCATATTCTCTGAGGCGATTTCTTATTGTCTAAGTGCTAATTAGCAACCCATGAGTTTGCTCAAGCTGATTTTGAAGGAGGCGAGCGGTTGCAATCCATTGTCTCAACGAAGAAACTCTGAAGTAACGTTCTTGAATGGCAGTTGGTCTACCCTGTCCTGGTCTTCGGACATTCACACCTGTCTCTCTGAATCGCTGCAACATTCTGGATAAACTGTGGGAAACTCCAAACCTTATTGCAATTTTTGTGTATGTCCACCCTTCTTCTCGCAAAACTCCCACTGGGGCACATTCCTCTTGGGTCAAATTGTGTGTCTCGCATTGCATAGCGATCGAGTGTAGAAAGTCAAACGAGAGAAAAACTATTGATCACTAGAATTGATCGAGAACAACTGAATTTAGGCTGGAGCCAATACATTCGAAATCTGATAATATCATCTTTTTTTATTCCTGCTAAGAAAAAACATCTGTATTGAGGAAAAACGTTGAGAGTGGATACCATATGGATGCATAATTCTGATAAAATCAATTATCATTGAGAACACCCCCAGTTGTAGAATAACTTTGAGATTTCCATAATGTGCGTTAATTTCTTCGCTCAGTGTATTTTCGCTTTGTGATATCCCAAAACCCAGGAGACTTATTCATTCGAAATCGGTAAATTGAACGGTTAATCCCATACGGCATCTGCATCAGGCGAGCCGAAATTCGTCGTCACGAACACGAGAGAAAGATTTGAATCCCAAATTCCCATCAGATTTCGGTATCGGAAGAGCGCCCAAGAATTCTCCGCTTTGGTATTCCAACATGGGCGCCCGCAGAATTTTTTCTCAGGGGGGGCAAAAAAAATCGTCGAAAAACGATAAGGCGCATGCGACATCAGTCTTTCTATTTCGTTTTTTATATTCATCTTTCTATTTCGTTTTTTATATTCATGCATGAGCGCCCGCAGAATTTCTTAAAACTGACTAAGTTTTCCACCTCAACATTTTTTTAACATCAACAATATAAGGCAATATGTATAAGATAATACGGTAACTGTTTTCTAAACAAATCACAATTTAGAAAGAATATTAACAGGAAAGTGAAATATAAATAATATGAAGAAAGGAATGAAATAAATTGTATGATTGCTAATAACTAAAGATACATCAACCAGTAATAACAAAAAAAAAACAAATATACATATACGCTCGATAAAATGATATTCATAAAAACCATACATGAATAATAATGAAATATGAAATATAAATTAAATGAAACAAACCATAAATTCAACACAAGACACTCAGAGATTATTCGAAATAACACAATATAAATATATTATCAAAATGAATTAATTATAAAAAAAAAATAAAAAAGACATAACACACACAAAAATAATAATAATATTACTGAAAATAGAATACCGGAATCGTAATACCACGCATATTTCATTCTGAACTAAAAACCAGCCTTCTGTTAGTCTCAAGAAATTCAATAGGAAATTAATTCCTATATTTTTCTTAGATTGTTTCTTTATCAGTACACGAGGAATGAGTCTGCATTGATGTATAAAGTTTTTTTTGGGTGTCTTATAGCGGTGGTCATCGGCATTCGATCTCCTATGGAAAAATTTTAGAATATCCATATTTTCCAAAAGTAAAGTCATCAAATTATAAAAATATATGAAATATATATAGAAACATAAGTAAAATGACTCTCAAGAAACAAGAAAAAAACAGTCTTCTGGGACTGTCGATAGAAGTGAAATCTGAGCAACTTGTAAACTGGATCGTTGTACTATTTGGTCATCATTTTGGAAGTAATTTTGGTGTACAAAGGAGTGTTTATGATCAGGGATCAAGGAACTTCAAATTGATCATTGATACTTCCTTACAAATCAAAAATTATTCGCAAATAATAATCTAATGGGTCGACGCTCTACGATACAATTCACTTGTTACTCTGTTTTCACTTCTATCCGCAGACCCCAAAGGCTGCCACATTTCGATTTTTTACAGTTCTTATCAATAATTTACATTATAATAGTTGAAATTTCACATTAAGAGGCGCCGAACGAAAAAATCATCTACGTAAATAATCAAAGAAGTCACCCTCGATAACAAAATTTGGAGTCAAAAACACTAACAACGAAGAATTCTCTCTGAATAGGATTGTTTCGAATTCGAATACATCTTTCTCTAGAATGAAAATACTAATGAAAAGATTCCATATTTCCGCCTTCTTGGAAAAAAATATTCTGATTGGAGAATGGACAATAATTATTGAAATATGAGAGTAGACCCACTAGTCGCAGGAAGAATCCCCTATCAAAGAAGCCGCCTAAAAAAACCGGTCATAAAACGAACATCTGGTAGCGATTGAAGAGAATGCCGATAAGCATGGGGTAGTTTATGAATTTATTACTTCGTTTTAGGTAAACAAAAACATGAAACTCATCGTCTTCGAAAACTTTCCATGATTTTTTCACCCAAAAAGTGCTCAACACGCCTCAGGGAGTTATCAATTGGATAGAGGATCAAAATCTCAGGGGGGGCCACGGCCCCCCTGCCCCCCCCTGCGGGCGCCCATGTATTCCAACCGCATTACTACGTTTCAATAATTGCAGATCCAGCGACGTCACCCCGCGTACATAAATCAAAGACATCCCGAAACGATCATAACTATATTGAATGAGATCTTCCTCGAAGCGGGGGTCCATCAATTACTTCACGGATAGTTTGCGATGGCATCAAACCGAGGGGGCACACGGTGAATCATCGACCCGACGCCTGAGAAAGGCTTCATGAAAATTCATCAAACGTCTCCGCCATTTTCTTTTCGCCGAAATTATATTTCATTGCGAAAATTCGGGCATGACTCCTAACTGAAACTTCAACTGTCCCGCTACGTGAATTTAATGGCTCACGTAGCTGTTCGAAGTTGGCTAATTGGAATTCGGCTTTATTCCGGCGATGTGTAGAGTGAATATTTAATTGATATATCAGGCGAAATGGAGCAGATAATGTGGATTATGCAAAGGGAGTACTGTAGAAAATTATATATGAAAGGTGAGTTCTTGTTGAGCGAAGACTCTCTCTTTAGAGTATTCCACAAAACTTGACTTACAAACCGAAAAACTTGTGACAACAGGCAATAACGATACTGGAAAACAGTTCGAAAACTCACACTTTTGTCGATTCTTTCAGAATTCCGCATTCGTATTGAAACTTATTACGAAAAATACTTCTAATAACCATGGATAATGCATTCATTGATGACATATTGGCGTCCTGTCACGGATTTATCCAACATCTAACAAATTTCATGAGATAGAAAACAGTTCTGCCAATCAATATTTCTCGTTGTAAAAATTACTAAACGATATTAACGACCATATTTCATTGACGTCATTAAAATTTCAGAGAATTAAAAAAACAATAATACTTGTACAGGAGGCTGATTCTAACACAAGTTCATTTCGAAACTTGGCACTTTGGAATTTTGAACTCGTGTAAGAATATCAATGCCTTCTGTACTTGTATCATAAATAACTAATATTCAACTGCAATCATGTTTTAGTTATTATACAATTTTCTAGATGAATCAAACATCTATTTCAACAAAATGAAAAAAAAAACATCGAATACAAAAATTTGATAAAGAAAACACAAACTGAATCGTGAAACAAAAAAACAAAAAAAGACGATGAGTTCATCACAGCGCTTTTCTAAGAACTGTAATCAAATCAGTGATATACTGACATAGAGAAAATGATAGAGGGTGTACGAAGTTCGCGGGCCTGTTAGAGGTTTCTAGAGCCCTGGACCAATTTGTGATCTGGAAATTAACCAATAATATTTTCGTTTTTTTTTTGAAAACTTAATATGGGTTTTCTCTCCCAGTTTCTGAAACAAGAAACAATTAGAATTTTTTTTAATAATATAGGAAAGGCCTCTGCGTGAAATTTGACCACTAATTTTTCAGGTACCAAAACGAGAAAAAATTGTCGCCTAACAATGAACGAAAAGATGATGAAAACAATCAATCACAATAAATCAGACTCCTTCGTCAGACAATAACTAATTTTCATTCAACTTTGTAGAATGGTGATAATTTTTTTTTGGATTGACATTTGTCAATTTATGATTAACATAGATCAATATTGAAAACTACTTGATATCTTTATTTTATTACAAAATTCCCTGAAAAACTAAAAGAAAAAATTGTCACGATTCTACAAAGTTGAATGAAAATTAGTTATTGATTTAGACTCCGAAACGTTACGCTTACGATTTCAATGTGTTTTCATCTTCTTTTTGTTCATTGCTAGGCTACAATTTCTTCTAGTAAATTTTTGCAACCTGACAAATAAGTGCTCAAATTTTTAAGCAGGGGCATTTTTTATATTATTAAAAAAATTTTCTTATTGTTTCTTGTTTCAGAGACTGGGAGAGAAAACCCATATTGAAATTTTAGGAAAATGCAGAGATCTCCCAGACCATATTTCAATAGAAATGATATTTTTCGGCGTTATATACCGAGTTGAAACCTGACCACTTTTACCTATGCAGAGCATGAAAAAAATTCGAAAACATTTATTTCTGTTTTTCGTTGCAAATTTTGATAGAGCGTTCAATTCTGAATTCTGAGAACATTCATATTAAAATCGTTGCATTCATCTGAATAATTTTCGAAATATGAAAAAAAAAAATTAATGAAAGTATTCGGTTTTATGTTTGGCATTTCTATTCTAAATATCTTATGCCCAAACCATTTTCACATTTCTGGAGTCAAAGAATGTGGAAATATTATAAATTTCTAGAATTATGAAAGAGTGTTTACTGGGTGTTCCAAATGTTGGATCAGGAATAACGAACCACATTGGCTCATACCTTTCGTTTTTCGAATGAGAACCCTATTATTTCATGTTTGCGATGCATTTTGAGGAGAAAAATAATGTTAATGGTCTTACCTCCTGATGCTCCTGAAATGAATGATGCTTGAGTTATAACGGATTCTTTGATTTCATGTTGTACCTAAAGTAAAATTCATAAAATCTGCTTCATGTCAACATCGATCAATGGATTCGGAAGAAAGGTCTGTTACTAGAATAATTATTTTTTAATGATCACAGATCTATGTTGATATGGGACAGATTTCATAAATTTGGCTCCAAGTACGCCGTGAAATAAAAAAATTTGATTAACTCAGGAATTGTTCATTCAAGGAGCATTAACATATGATAACGTTATCATTATTTTTCTGCGCAGAATCCAACGCAGACATAAAAAAGGGTTCTTATTCGAAAAACGAAAGTTATGAGCCAATCTTTTCTCCTTTTTTTCGACCCAAAATTTAGAACACCCTGTAACGATTTTGTCAATAACTAGAAATTCACAATATTCCACAGTCTTCGACTTTGAAAATGTGAAAACGGTTTGTGAATAAGAACTTTAGAATAGGAATGACTTACATAATACTGAATACTTTTTCTTTTTTTTTTTCTTCAGTTTTCTCTTCATATGTTGAAAAGTATTTCGAGAAATCTAACGATTTTCGAAGTAGATGTGTTGAGAATTGATTAGTTTATTAAAAACGAGAAAATGGAAAAAAAATTGTATTGAATTTTTTTTGTCATATCTTGTATGAGTGAAAGTGGTCAGGCTTCGAAAATATTTCAACTCGGTAGAACATGTCGAACAATCCCAATTTTCAGATTTCCAATAGATTCAGTTTTAATAGACCGTCGAATTCGGTACATCCTGTATAACGCCTACTTTCATTACATTTTTCCAAGTGGACATTAATTTTGATGAGGTCAAAGAAGTTTCGACCATCTTTATTATTCCCAATGAAAAAATGAAAATAACCCGCCTCTGAAGAAAATATAGAAGAATCTCGTAGCCAATATTTCATTTCAATCCGAGATTCCGTGAAAAACTTCCATGAATAGTTTCTGATTGAACCACTCAATAAGTTCTTGATTAACTCGTCGCCTATGAAGTTATAAAAGCGGAGTGACATCCACGAAATCCCTTTCAATGCCCCACCCCCGAATATATTGCATCCCATATTTCTGATTCAATAATGCGGACAAACAGAAATCCACTTACCAACTACTATCATCTCGGCCCTTTCGGTGACCGTCTGGAAAGAGGGTGCTTCCCCTGACACTTCACAGCGGTAGACACCGGAAGTGGGCAGCTGGATCGAAGTGAGCGTGACCGTGTTCTGCGTCGAGTTATCCATCTGAAATAATATTTGTATTTTTCATTTTCTGTGCACCCGCTTGAAAGGTTGTGAAGGATATTCATTTTTGAAACATTAAGAAAGTCAAAATAATAAACATCATAATTAATATTTCTCTATTTCAGTAACACATTACAGTACTGAAAGTAGTGCTCATTACAGCATTGTTTTCGGTTTATTTTTCGTTTTGTGGTTGCGAGTACTGACCTTCGATCCACTCAATTTTCGAATTGAATCCGCAATCTGTCAAATTTTCGTTAGTGACACCAACTGCCAAGATACAATACAAAATTCGTTAATCTGAATTTTTATTTGCATTTGGGGAGTTTTCCACTAAACTTGACTGAAATAGAGGAAATATCGTCTAATACTCGTTGCAGAAGGCAATTCCAACACTCATACTTTCGAATTTCGCATTCGTGTTGGAATAGGAGCTCATTCTGCAACTATATACTATTTTCTATTTCAGTATCGTAATGAATTCATTACAGTACTAAATGTAGTGCTATAATGAAACTCATTACAGCATTGTTTTCAGTTATATTTTTCGTTTTCTGCCAAGATACAAAACAAAAGTCACTAATCTGAATTTTCATTTGAATTTCGGGAGTATTTCACAAAAATTGACTGAAATAGAGAAAATACCGTCTAATACTCGTTGCAGAAGGCAATTCCAACACTCATGCTATCCAAAACTCGCTCCTTCGTCGCTCGTTTTCGAACTTCGCATTCGTGTTGGGATAGGAGCTCATTCTGCAACTTGTATTAGAATATACTATTCTCTATTGCAGTATCGTAATGAGTTCATTACAGCCCTAAAAGTGTTGCTGTAATAGAAATCATTACAGCATTGTTTTCAGTTATATTTTTCGTTTTCCATTCATCAGTACTGACCTCCGATCCTCTAAATTTTCAAATCAAATTAATTCAAATTCGGTAATCTGTCAAATTTCATAAGTCACACCAACTGCCAAGATATAATACAAAAGTCACTTATCTGAATTTTTATTTGAATTTTGAGAGTATTTCACAAAACTTGACTGAAATACCGTCTAATACTCGTTGCAGAAGGCAATTCCAACACTCATGCTATCGAAAACTCGCTCCTTCGTCGCTCGTTTTCGAACTTCGCATTCGTTTTGGAACAGAAGCTCATTCTGCAACTTGTTGTAGAATATACTATTTTATACGACCGTGCGTTCTCACCCACTTTCCCATACTCATTTAAGTTTAGAAAGTGTCAATAAAGAATAAATTGAATAATGTTGTCTCTATGCATCACGTCAACGATGGGAGTACCATGGTAACGACATGTAGAATTCATGTGTATCATGGATTTTCATGGAATGTTTCGTATGTTGAAATAAAATATATTTCAATAAGGGGTCGTGGAAAAAAAACTGTTTCTATCTTCAGCAGAAAGTATCTTTCCCGTACAACAGCAATCTCGTACGGAAAAGTAACGCTTTCTGCACTTGATAGGAAAATAACTACTTCGCAAGATAGAACGAATTTTGTTAGTTACTGCGTTCGTTGGTAGATCACACGGTGGAAGAATACAAGGTGTGTTCTTGAGCCTCTTGTTGCACACTATGACGTCAGTGTGGTCACGGATTTTAATTCCCCAGAACGCTATCGATGAATTCTTCTTCTGTATTATCAATTTGAAATTTTGGTGATTGGAATTTCTTATGCGAAAAACGTATAGAAGCCACAAAACTGATTATTTTTGACCTATGTGCGAAAATTGACGAACTTATGAATGATATCTTTAACCAATTTTTCATGAATGTTCTCCATATCATTTCTCAAATACCTACAATTGCAAAAATTTCTCCACTCTGGAGGGAAATTGATCAAACTAAGAAAAAACTATGGTGTGCTTTGGCTTGAACAAACTCCAAAGAGAGATCTATTATTTGAGGGTTCGTACAAATATTTCGTTCATCTTTCTCGAAGATAATAGAAAAATTTTTACTTGGATTTCATTAGTTTTCATGGAAAGGCAAGAATATTCCAAAAGAAGATATATTACTATTATTATTTAGATAAGCTGTAATATGTGAGATAATTGGCATGTCAGAATGGAAATATAGTGTTTCCGTAGCTTATAACTCTTGAAGTTTTCTAGAATGCGTATGATATACCATGAAACCTCGAAATTTTTCCATGTTGTATAAACACATTTCGTGAAATATTTTGGGAACAGTACGGTATATATATTAAAACTTCAACAGCCAACAATCTTGCTTGTCCTAAAAGTGGTGGAAACGGTTTCCAACTTTATAGTCCTCGACGATACTAGAGTAACAGGACTCACCTTTTTTTTTCTCCGGCATGAACTAATTACCTAATATTGCTTTCATTCCCGACGTTCATATTTGCCGGAAATTTATTCTTTATCTTGAAACATACAGGATATTTAGAAAACATCATCAACGAAGACGAAGATCAGTGAAAAGAAAATGAAGACGAATACCCACTATTCCCATTCGAAATGTCGTGAACAAAACATGGTAGTCCAATCTTCTTACATTTACGACAGAGATTCCAGCATCTAAAACTTCCGGTGTTGGGTTTAGGGGAAATCTCATTGAGATTTGAACAGGATCCGAAGGTATCCCCAACATTCATGTTATTCAAATCCTCCACGGCTGCGAATTTACGAGATATTGAATTCTCATCTTCGACTACTGAATATATAGATTTTATCACGAAGGCGAGCCTTTCCTGCTGGAATTTCACTAGGACAAGTGTTTTATTTGCAATGACCCAAGGAATGCGCTTTCAATTCAATCTTATCCCTTTGTATGATCAAGTAATTCAACGGAAAGTAATGAAAAAACCTTAATCATTCCTTGAACCGGAGTAGAAAAGATTTTCCTTTTTTCATCAGCAGAGCATGCTGATTTCGTATTACCAGAATGTACCCCAAATTGCTTGATTTTGGCTGATTCTGGTACTTGTAACGAGGCAAACTTCGTCACTAGGAACAACCTGTACATTTTCCAACTATGTCCCAACTGAAACACGAATGTATCTCTAATTTACTGTGAACATGCACTATATTTTCCAACAATTTCAAATACAAACATTAAATTTTCCGAGTTTCCTATACTGAACATCTAACAAGCCAATTCCAAATTCCTGCCCATGTAAAAAAAAACTTATGTTCACCGTAGTCGACGTTATCTATCCCAGATTTTTTTTTTGTTTTTTTGCAGAAGACTGTTGTTGTCATGAATTTCGAGACTCGAAATATTCCCCCTGCAACCGAACCAATAAATGCAGCGTCGGTTTTTGGATTCAAACAGTTTTCGGTTCCGATGGTCAGATTTGCATTTCGGAGTTGTTCTCCGATAATTTCGAGATTTATCTCAGAGTTTCATTCCGTTCTAGTGTTCTTTTTATTACGAACGTAAAATTATAATCGCCGATGTGCTCTAGAATTTGTATTCACAAGTGAATTCGATTCACTTCGTTTTTGTGATTTTTGTGCGTTCCCCTAAATGAATGTTGTATCATATTTCCAAATAACATAGATCTCTCTTGGTTTTCTCACATGGAAAGCGTGATGTTGCCCCAGAATCATTATTTACTCATGCACATCTCCTTATGTTTTCAGTTCATTCAATTTCTCTCCTAATATATTGATGAAAACTGTTCTCCAGTTTCAGATAAATAAATTCTCACGCTTTCAGTGTGAACCCTTGTATCCATATCGCAATAAATTTCATTGATTGCTCTGTAACCGTTAACAGTGTGCTTAAAATAATGAGTTAGTTGAATAGTCACAATGTCTGAGTTTAAGTTCATTTTTCTCATTTGTGCAGTTGCACATTAGTTACTTCTGTTTCTAGTCGGATGATGTCACTTTGAGTATTTAGATGTTGTCAATATTTGTATTGGTAACAGCATCAGTTACAAGCGAGTGATTCATTCATCTTATGATTGTGAACGATGCAGAATAAATGTTCTAACACTTCCAATCCAACTCGAATATCCCACAACAATTTTAATAACATTTCTAGGTTATATTTATATATTTTTTGTGTTGGTTTCTGAGGAAATAAGAGTTATTTTTGTACCAATAAATGAATCAGCGACAGGAATTTCAAGGCCTGTGCAGTTGACAATAGTCCTTGAATAGATTGTTTATACATTCTCGCACCGAATTGATCAATTGGAAAAATCGAAGGTCCTCATACAGAGATAGGTTGTGCATGTAGAATTCATCTGTTAGTCAATCAGTACAAGCAGACACAGATGCAGATGAAAACCATTTTGATGTCATGCCATTTTCAATTTCCATTCATTGAGCGTTCATAAAACGAATAGAATGGTATGCTCATAACTCTAAATTTTTTATGCTTCACTTTTAATTTCGACGTTATATCACTGAAGGGATGAAATTATTTCGCATACAATAACGCGATCGGAATCAGTGTGATGTTGAATTTCAATGTGGCAAGGTCAGAGTTTACTGTTCGAAATGAAAAATTTATGATATTCTAGCATAGAAAAGTTCGATTCCAGATTGCACTAATCTGTCCGCATTGCTGATGATTTCATTAGACTGCCATTGTTGGCCAACTTGAATTCGTCACATGAAATAGATGTGGAATATTGTACTGAATGTCAAAACACCAAAAGTAAAAATGTCACAATTACAACGGTTCAACAAAATAAAATATAAATCACAATATACTTTCAGAGGGATGAACGAATTCCATATATGTATTCAGATTTCACTTTTTGATATGAATATGCTCTAGAAAATCCATCTTCATCTCGATCTATTTTAATCTGAGTTTGGTTCAGTTTTTCAACTCACAATCCGTGCTTTTTGTATCAAAAATTAATACGCTATTGTAACATTTTTGAAACAGAAACCAATTGAGTGGTTTGGTTTTTTCATAGCAGTATCATTTTATGGAATTGAACTACGAAAATGAAAAATCCCATATTTTCTTCACCTGTTGTATTGAATCTCGTCAAGTCAAAATCTCCTGTTGATGAGTTTGATGATGTTATCAGTACACCTTACACAGCACGCATTTTTGTTCGGGAAATTTAATTGGTGATGAAATGAGAATCCATGATTTTTGTGTTCTGTGAGGTTTGATACATATTTTCATAGAATGGTTCGATATGAATACATAAATAATTTTTCATAGCGGCTAGAAGATGATAAATATGTTCAGGACTCAGGAGGGGGCATGCCGTGAAAACGAATGACCCACTAGAATGAATCTCATGTGAATTAATTAATGAACTTATGAAGCACCCATTCCGAAAGTAATAACCCCTTTTTTGGTGGTTGCACGAGATTGGTCCATTATTTCTCTAGTATGTCACTAGCGACAAGTTTATGAATAATATAATGAATATTTGGACTAATTTTACCATGGTAGATGATTGAATATAGGAACTATTACAACACTTTAGGTGAACTCATATTACGCCATAATTTGCTAGAAGGCATTAGTCTTCGTATCACGTGTCTACTTGAAAAACATTTAAGTAGTGGAAGACTCTAACCTACATCGAATTTCACCGAAGAAAAAAAAACGTATTTCATGATCTATTTCATACATTAGAAAATATATAAAAAGAGAGATATAAATGTGAAAAATATAATAACACTTATTTTAATAAATTTCAAATATCGCAAAACATATTATAAATATATAAGTATTAATAGAGTCTCAATTTTAAGCAAATACCCTCTTCCACAACATATTCTGGGCATTATTCAACAAAATTATGAAAGTTGTCAAATCTGATCACTTACTACTTGAACTGCTCCTGAATTGAGTCTTGACTAATGTAAATTTTTAATTTTTCAGGAAGTTTGGAAAACATATCATTGAATTCAACACAAGTTTGCAGATGGTACGGTTCGTTATTCGAGAGCTCCGATATCGAATACTTTCTTCGGTGAAATTAATTCGAGCGGTTTTTTGGAAATTAGTGAATATCTAATTGAAGACTTCTGGATAAAAAGATTCATTAATATTGTCGATAATTATTCCGTCTGGCAGGTGAAAATGGTTGAAAGATCATGCAAAGTTTGTGCGAAACCAGTGAATCGTAAGAACCCAGGTTTACAATGTGGTAGTTTTTGTGGCAGATTTTATCACGGTCTGTGTATCAACATTGTCGGCAATATGCTCGATAATCTACGTAGCGAGGGTGTCATGTGGACATGTTTAGATTGTAGGAATTCCCGTAAGTCTGTTGGGGAATCCACGATACCTCGTTCGAGCCATAACACAAGTGACTCGGCATCGCATGCTCTTGTAGAAATACGCGAGGAACTTGCTAAGATTCGCGAATCGCAGGCGGCTCTTCTGCAGTCTGTCGAATTTTGTAGCCATAAAATCTCGGAGTTCGAGAGAGAAATTAAAAAATTGAACGAGTATACGCGGAAAACGGATCAGCTGTCCGAAGAGAACAAGAATATGAGGCTTGAAATAGATGACCTACATGCTAGGATTAACGATTTGGAACAGGTTTCTCGACTAAATAACGTTGAAATACAGGGAGTCCCAGAGAAAAAAGGCGAGGATTTGCATCGTTTGGTTGAAGAGATGGGTGAACAGATGGACTGTGCACTAGTTACCAGTACCATTGACTATGTTCATAGGGTACAATTGAATCAGAATACCGCTAAGAACAAAATAAAGAATATTATAATCAAATTCAATTCAAGGAAAGAAAGAGACCGTTTTTTGTTGGCAGCGAGGACCAAGCGTATCAGGAATGGCCATTCATCTAGGTTGTCATTTGAGGGCATTTCAGACGATGTGTATATCAACGAACATCTCACTCTTGCCAATAAGATCTTATTTAAAGAAGCTAGAGAGACAGCGAAAACCAAGCTGTATAAATATGTTTGGATTAAGAATGGCGTTATATTCTGTAGGAAAACGGATTCATCCCGGATTTTCACCATAAGAGATCGCGGTTCTTTGGAGAGGATGCAGAGTGACATCTTTCAGGTGTATAAATTCGAGCTCAATATCTAGTCGATTGTTTTAATGGATAAATTGTTGATATATGGTCAAAATGTTAATGGACTTCGTTCCAAATTGACAACGTTCAGATTAAATGTTTTGAACATTGATGCGGATCTGTACCTGTTGACAGAAACAAATCTTGCTGGTGATGTCTCGGATGCGGAGTTGTGTGACTTGTCCGTCTACAAGATTTTTCGTCGCGACCGTGAAAGTGCCGCTAATATCAGGAACAAAAAATCCGGGGGTGGTGTAATGATAGGTGTTCGGTATCAACTAGATGTAATGCATCAGCCGTCCTTCCAAAGTGAAGCAGAAGACCTATGGGTCACTGTGTTCAATAAAGTTAGAAAAGTGAAGATCCATGTATGTTGCTTATATCTACCTCCTGGAGATGACTACGCTAGGTCGTGCTTTACTTCTAAACTTCAGGATAACATCGGTAAGATTGGAAGTGATCCAGTGGTAATATTCGGAGACTTCAACCTGCCGGGTGTGGACTGGATTTCTAGTGAGTGTGATAGTTGTTTTATTCCTTTGAATACCGATAACTCTTCTTCCTCTTTGTTGGATGTCTTGTCTTTTGGAGAGTTTTTTCAATATAGTTATATTAAAAATAAGAATGGCAGAATGTTGGATTTGATTTTTTGTTCGAGGACTGAACCGTCTGATCTGAGAGAGAATATCCTTCCTTTGGTCGATCCAGATTCTCACCATCCCCCTGTGGAATTTTACGTCACCTTTTCTAAGTTGGGAAAGCTGAATACTTCAGTTTCATACTTTTATAATTTTAGAAGGGCGGATTACGATAAACTAAATAGTTTATTTTTGAGTGAAAGCTGGGATGTTCTCTCGAATCTTTCTGTCGATCGGGCTGTTTCCGCTCTTTATGAGGTCCTGAAGAGGGGTAGGGAGTTACATGTCCCAAAAATCAAAATACTAAATAAGAAATACCCTGTTTACTTTTCTAAGAACACTATAAATGTACTAAAACAAAAAAATAAAATTCACAAAAAGTGGAAAAGATTCTGTAACCCATATTATTATGAAAAGTTCAAATCTTTGAGAAGGCTAAGTAAAGGTCTCATTCATGCTGATTATGGTCTATACTTGGGTGATGTGCAGGAACAAATAAGAACACACCCGAAAAAATTTTGGGACTATGTATCCAATTGTAAAGGAGATACAAGTTTACCCTTCACAATGAAATATAATGATTCTGTAGCTGAGGGAGGTAAGGATATATGTCAGCTTTTTGCCTCTTATTTCCATTCAGTTTATGAGCCTTGTAGAGGTGTCCATCAAAATATTCCGCATTCTGGTCACAACGACTTAATAAGTACAGTGGTTTTCACTCCCGAGTTGGTTGAAAATAAGTTGAGATCTTTGGATGAGAGTAAGGGAGCGGGCTTTGATGAGTATCCTTCGTATTTTGTCAAACATTGTGCATCTGGGTTGTGCCTTCCCCTCAGTATAATTTTTAATAAATCAATCCAATCTGGGACATTTCCGGCAGTGTGGAAGACTGCCTTGCTGGTTCCTATTTACAAGAATTCGGGTGATAAGAGTGATGTCAGTAATTACCGTGGAATCAGTAAATTGTCGATTTTCGGTAAGGTTTTTGAGAGTATTGTTTGTGATAGCTTATTTCCCAGTATAAGATCGTCAATTTTGGAGTGTCAACATGGGTTTTATTCGAGGCGTTCCATTGAAACCAACCTTGTAATTTATGCTGAATATATTTTCAATGCGTTAGATGATGGAGTTCAGGTGGACTCGGTTTATTCTGATTTTAGTAAGGCATTCGATAAGGTTGACCATGATGTTTTGCTGGGGAAGTTGGCTGCGATTGGTGTTCGGGGAGATCTTTTGAGGTGGTTGTCTTCCTATGTTCGTGGCCGTAGTCAGCTTGTCAGTGCGAACGGTTACCTGTCTTCGCCATTCGTGGTTACCTCGGGAGTTCCCCAGGGTTCCCATCTTGGTCCCCTGCTGTTTTTGATCTTCATCAATGATATAGGTGACTGTTTCCAACACTGTCTAATTCTCCTATATGCCGACGACTTGAAAATCTTCAGGAGGATAATTTCTGTTGAAGATTGCATTAAGATTCAGGAAGATCTCGAGAGGTTTTCGGTTTACTGCTCTAAAAATTATTTGAAAATTAATTACAAAAAGTGTGCTTCTATTTCTTTCACCAGGAAATCTAATAGGATCGATTATCAATACCAATTGGATCAGAATATTGTTGATAGAGTGGAGCAAATTAAAGATCTTGGTGTAGTCTTCGACTCTAAACTTCATTTCCATGCCCACTTTGATTTTGTCATGTCAGCTTCAAATAAGATGTTGGGTTTCCTGTGTAGATTGTGCAGAGACTTCCAAGTTGAGGCAGCAATGAGATCTTTATATAATTCCTTCGTTTTGAGTAAACTTAGTTATGGCAGTGTTGTATGGTCCCCTTACTATAGTGAGCATAAGTTGCGGTTTGAAAGACTTCAAAATAAATTTATCAGATTCCTTCACTTCAAAATGACTAGAGAATATGTTACATTGGGAATAGGTGCGATCCGTGCTGGTTACGGTATACAACTTTTGGAGCAGCGGAGGATAATTTCCGATCTGGTTTTCCTCTATAAGGTGTTGAAGAACTATTACGATTCGCCGGAGTTGACATCATTTGTGCATTATCATGTGCCATCAAGACAAACCAGAAATAGGCAGCTGCTTCATAGTGGAGCTTTCAGAACTAACATTGGTAAGAATTCTCCTATGACCAGAATGTGTGAGTTCTTTAATAAATATGTCGGAAATTTGGATATTTTTGTTTTGTCCTTGCCTTCCTTCAGGAATAATTGTAGAAGGATTTTTCATCCTTGATCCTGGTTTTCTCTTTTTCATGGTCTGTTTTTGCCTTATTGTAGGTACAACTGAAAGTGGATTTTTTGTCTGTGATTTGTTGTCCTCCTCATCATGGTGAAGATATATGTGCATATACATTAGTATTCTAGTAAAAATGTGAAATTTCTCTGAATAACGGCTCACTTTTGTAAACACTTTTAATATTTTTGTTAGTCCTAAGTGGATGCTTTTTTGGGTGTAACCTGTTTGTATCCCATTTTCATAAATAAATAAATAAATAAATAAATAAATTTTTTCTATCAATCATAATTTCCCTTGAATTAGAGCTGCTTGCCCTACACTAAATTCAAAACTAAAGTGAATCCTGAAATGATTCATTTACCTTGGTAACCAGAATTTCCTCGAAAACGTCCGAATATAGTTTCATTCTGTGAATGGCGTTTTGAACAAGTCAATGTCGACTTGAGATGTGCATAAAATCTGCGAAATTAATAAAGACGCTTGGCGTAGCTGCGATACCGAAATTTTTTTTTCTAGGGACATACCTTTTTTCATCCTGTCATTTGAGAGATGATTTCATTCTAAAAATTTTTTTGAATACAATTTCCATCCATTTCTAACCGTCAGCGATGTGTATCGTGTTTTATGTTGATTCTATTTCATACAATTTTTTCTGTATTGTGGTAGTATGCTTCATTCGGAGACATAGATATGATTTGAGGAATTAGGAAAGGCTATTTTTTTAGACAATGTGCCTCTTCAAATGAGATGAAATATGTAGCTACAGCAAGATAGGGCTCCATATCACAATGATGCCATCGTGAAGAGATATTCAGATCAAGAATTCGAAAATGAATTAAATGGGCCCATCAGGTTTTGCCAGACCCAAAGCTTATGGATTACTTTCTGATGGGTATCCTGAGAAATATAGTGTCCCAACCTGTTTCTGGTAACTTGGATCATTTGAAGATAAAACAAAAATATAACAAAAGAGAAATCGGTTGTTACAAAACTTCCGTCATTTTACGAAACAGAATCATATCTAGATCATCTAGCCATTATGATCAAAGCATAAGTTATATCATTTCCCTCTAACATTATAAGTTACTTTGGACAAAATATAAGAGTCCATTTATTTCTTCGCAATGGCAGCGTTGTGACATGGAGCCCCATCTTGCTGTATCCACGTATTTATTCTCAATTGAGGTGGCAGATTGTTTGAAAAACTAGCCTCCTTGAATTCAAGGCACAAAATTATATCTACGTTTTCGAATGGCATACTACCACAATACAGAAAAAAATAAAGGGAATAGAATCAACATGAAACAAGCTGCAGATCGCTGACGGTGAAAAATGGAAAAAAATATCATTCGAAAATAAAGTTCAGAATGAAATTACCTTCCGAATGACATGATAAAAAGAGTATGACCCTGGAAAACAAATTTTTGATAGCGCCGCGACGCCTGGCTTTTTTATTCATTCCGCAGATTTTTATGCGCATCTCAAGTTGACATTGACTTGTTCAAAACGCCATTCACGGAATGAAAAAATATTCGGATGTTTTCGAGAAAATTCGGGTTACCAAGATAAGTGAATCACCCTGTACTCTGTATACAGAGTGTCCATGGATAACTGTACATACTCTTACCAGAGATAGAGTTCGACTAGGTGAATACTGATTGACTAAAAAAAAGTAATTTCTGGATTTCCCCAGGAAGCTTCAGGGTGATTTGCCAACTTAATGGAAATAAAAAGACCAACATAAAATCTAAACTTATTGAAACTTGGGAGGTTATTGGCACATGCTAAGGTCGAGTCAGAAAGTCAATTATTTCATTATGACAGGACCGGACTCATTAATCTAAAGTGTTCAGGATAAAACAAACACTTTGTATTTCGAATTACAAATAACTGATTCGCTTCTTCAAGAGAAGCTAAATTATTCTGCAATTTGTGATGTCTTTTGAATTTGTCCATCAACAATAATTTACTTATGAATTTCTGAATTTCGATAAAGTTGAAGAAATTCAATCTTTTTAAATAAACAGGACTCAGTCATCTCTTGGAGGTCGAAAATAAAAAATAATTTTTTTCAAAAAGTTACTGAAGGTGAGGAAGACTAAATTTTGCACATTAGATAGCAAATCACAGAGTCACTTTGTATAGAATAATATTCAGTGATGAGGCTCAGTTCACCAGAGATGGTGTGTTCAATATTCATAACTCGCACATTTAATCCACACAGTATACGACTGAGACATTCATTAAATTTTTGGAGTACTGTGATGAACAAATATTTGATAGGGACTGATTTTTTCAACGGTCGCCTCACAAGTTCGATTTATCTAGATTTCTTACCCGGTATACTACAAGCAATAAATATTAGAGGAATTCATTTCCAGTATGATGGAGCTGGACCTCATTTAGGCTTGGAAGTAACCTCAACATCACCTATCCAAATATGTGGATAGGTCGAGAAGGACCTATTTCATGGCCGCTCCAGAATTCAACCCTTTAGATCATTTTCTATGGGGAAAATTAAAGTATGTGGTATATTCTAAAGATATCTAGTCAAGAGAACAGATACATGAACTACAACTTTTTAACCCAACGAGAGAAAAATGAATGGCACGTTACGGTGGTCTTTTTGAGAGAAACTGATAATGCCATCAACTGCATTCCTCTATCCTCTTTTGTTTTCGAGTTATAGGCAAAATGTCACCAATTTTGCCCATCCTGTTTGAATATTTAAGATTTTGAAATTTCTTGACTAGTTACAGATGAAAAACGCGAATATCGAGTGAGATAAGCTCGATTTCAAATTTCGATATCTTCGAATCCTCTGACAATGCTTATTATAGCGTGGCAGATAGATAGAAGTGAAACACAACGCGGAATACGAGAAATATTTATCAGTTTCCTTTTGCCCCTATCGTGCGAAATAATCACTTTTCAAGTCGCGTCCAAGATCCCGGATCTATCGCCATATAAATGCCAGGGTTTAGCCGCTGCTACATGACGCGATCAATTCTGCCAGCAGACTACTTCACAAAAACGCGTGATGTATCACCTGAGGTCGCGCAGGCCGAACTATTGACAGAAATTGGAAATAGATTGAATATTGGCCTTTTATCAGTCGCCTTTCTTGTCACTCGTATCGAATATCTGTTTGACGTAGTTTTGTAAGGGGGCCGAAATACACTTAGATGAGAATCAATCAGGAGCGACTCCGGCTTTCAACCCGCAGCCGAATTGGATTTCGGGCGCGGACAACACTGCCTCCTACTAAGGTTTCTTTCGTATATCATTTCGCATCAGATGAGTTCGGCAAATGAAATATTTTTTATTACGGGAGATATGAACAGAGTTCGGAAGATGTTTTTTTGGATTTATTCATGGAAGATAGAGGTGAAAACATGTGTTCCGAAATGAATATCATCAAAACATTTCAAGGAAAAACGAATAATCCATTTTCAGGATTCTCTTTCCCAGTCTCTTGAACAACATCTATAAGAATTTTTATCAAAATGGATAATTTACCGACATATGAGTTTGCATTGCTTTTTCCTGACGAAGGATTTTTTTACTGTTCTCGTTTTTATATTTGATATTTGACCTAAAAACAATTTTTGCCGGTGCGGTGGCTGTATTCTTGACCTGAACATTCAAACAAGCTAATGAAGGGTTTAAATATATAAATTCTCATGAAAAAGACAGCTGAAATAATACAATAAATGTTGAAACAAAAAGTACCTAAGCTGAGGTAAAAAAAGAACAGGGTATCAAAACATTCTTCGTATGATACTATTATCACTAGTATCATACGATACTTTACAGCCAGGGGAAGGAACCTCAGCCGAAAGAACCTGTAAAAATGAAATAGTTAAAATCAGGAAAATCTTGAAAGACATCAGTGTGATCGTAGATGGGCTCGGATAAACAGATTCTTCCCAAAACGACTCGCAATTCTTAATCTGCAATGAAAAAAAAAAGAAGCAGAAAAGAAACCGATTATCAAGAATAAATCAAACGCATTTAGGAAATGCATTTGCTACTTTAAAAAACATCAATATTCAGATTTCTTGGCCAAATAGTGTTCGGAGGTTTATAAATATTTATGACAGAAATGTCACTAAATTTGAAAGGAATGAAAGAAACTCCATCACTTTCCCCTTTCTGAATCTGTTGAAAATTACGAAGTGATAATGTTTTAACATGACAAGCTAAACTTGTAAAAAATCAATTAATACATATCCTTTCAACTGTCCTCTTTCACGAGGATTTTTTTTCTGTTTCCGTGTGGGTTTCTTGCAGAAGAATCTCTTTGATACCATGTTCATCAGCTAATTTGGAGGCGTAATCGCACTTGTCTTTCGAAATTCCTTCGATATTCAATTTCAAAATCCACAAATTGTTGCTCTCTGGTCGTGAGGGTTTTTCCAAACCAGATACGACCTTTCAGGTGATGATTTTTTGGCACTTCAGATGTTTGAAGACCGCTACGAGAACCCAATGAAAGGCGATCATCTCTCCCATAGATAAACCAAACATGTTATAACACAAGAAAACAGAATATTTTTCAGGAGCAAAAACTAAGACATATTACGAGAATTGTCATTCTGACAGTATATAGTATCATACGATACTATACAGCCAGGGAAAAAAACCTCAGCCGGAAGAACCTGTCTCCCCGTAAAAAAATTACACAAAATAGTTGAAATCAGGAAAATCTTGAAAGACATCAGCGTGATCGTCGATGGGCTCGGATAAACAGATTCTTCCCAAAACGACTCGCAATTCTAAATCTAAAATGAAAAAAAAAGAAGCAGAAAAGAAACCGATTATTCAGAATAAATCAAAACATCAATATTCAGATTTCTTGGCCGAATAGTGTTCGGAGGTTTATAAATATTTATGACAGAAATGACAGAATGAAAAAAACTCGATCACTTTCCCCTTTCTGAATCTGTTGAATATTACGAACTGATAATTTTTCAACATAACAAGCTAAACTTGTAAAAAGTCAATTAATACATAAACTTTCAACTGTCCTCTTTCTCGAGGATTTTTTTCTGTTGCCGTGTGGGTTTCTTCGATACCATGTTCATCAGCTAATTTGGATACGGAATCACACTTGTCTTTCGAAATTCCTTCGATATTCAAATTCAAAATCCACAAATTCTTGCTCTCTGGTCGTGAGGGTTTTTCAAACCGGATACGACCTTCCAGGTGATGATTTTTCGGCACTTTAGATGTTTGAAGACCGCTACGGGACCCCAATAAAGGAAATCGTCTCCCATAGATAAACCAAAAATTTTATGATACAAGGAAACAGAATATTTTTCAGGATAAAAAACTACGACATATTACGAGAATTGTCATTTTGACAAATGAAATAATATAAATGTTGAACCGAATGGGCCCATCAGATTTTGTGCTCATAGGTTCCTAATAAATGAGGTCCAAATTTAAAATTTCATATGCAAACCCGTCGTTTTTGAATGGTCAAATTTTTGAATGTATTTGAAAACCAAAAATTTTCTCGACCATATTTGGACCCTATAAAGCGTTTTTCCTTCAATAATCCGCAGGGTTAGTTCAGACCAGCGTGCGAAAATTCATGTGTGAAAAAATGTGCTACGCATACTCATATTTCTGGCCGAATATCTCGAGAACAACATGGAATTGCGAAGAAAATTCAACGTCACAGAGCAGTATACTAAGCATCATTCAGCAAAACAATGAAAATTTCTAAAATCCGGAAAACCTCACCCAATGAATTGGTTGAGGCTCTTGCGGCCATCGTTCAATGTCACTTGATTTTTCGAGCATTTCGGCCGTCGTCGTAGATTAATATTTCTCACCGTTTGCCAGTTTTGAGTATGTCACATTTTGAGGAGTTATATTTTCATTGCCTTATAATCTGGTTCTGACCCGACAGATATCGTTCAGTAAACCTCTATTGAAATGTGGAGCCCCACAAACTTTTTATCTGGTCTGATACGCAAATGAAGGTTCATTAACGTGGTGTTGGTTCATATTCATTGTTAGAACGCTTTCCATCCGTCCACTAAACCTTTTTGACTGGAAACTTCAGATCAAGTCCTCTCAGGCTCTAATTTCCGAGATGAAAGTTTTTATCGGAATTTATCGATAGACGTCCCGTATTCGACATAGTTTTGATCTTCTTTTCCTTTCTACAGCCTGGCACCCTGATTTGCCTTATCTGGATATTTTCCCGAGTTCAATTTCCCAGTTTTAATTTCCAGACAGCTCTCTTTCTCTCTCTCTCTTTGAGTTTCATTCCTAGACCGTCATGAATTCATCAGCTGCACTATGCTGTCAGAGATAGAATTCAACGAAGGAGTTTTGGGGCGACAACATAATTATTAGTTATTTGAATTCCAAACGAGAATTTTTTTCTGTTGGAATTTTCGATTGCAGTAATCATTCAGGGTTTATTCCGATTCTAACATCTATGAAAAAATATTGGGGTCTTCCACAATTCATCAAAATTCATGGCATAATTGACATAGGTAAAGTATTTGTCGAAATCGATGCTTCGAGAGTTGAAAATCTGGAATGTTCTGGTTTTAAATTATATAAATGAGGAATAGAAAACAGATTATCTGCATTCTTGTGCAGTTTTACCATTTAAATTTTCTTTAGAGCCTTCTCCGACAAAAACTTGAACGAAATAAACACAATCAGCAAGCAAATACATTTTCATTTTTAGTTTATTTTGTTATAGTTATTTAGGTGTATTTAAAAACCCAGGTAACGAATTGGCGAATGCGCTGGGTCGTAATTGAGCAACACTCTATTAAGTTTTTTCTTTCATAAAAATCTTATCCAGACAATGACAACCACAAGGAATAACTGAATTGGTACATCCATTCTCCGGCAGAGACGATGCTGAGCCGGGTTTAATTTTTAATCAAGTCTGTGGAATCCCCTGATAAAAAAATTCAAGTTATTCTAACAAGATCTCAAAGCAAGGTTCTCAACGCATTCTTGACAAATTGAGTTCCACATAGTTTTGCTGGATTTGGATTCGCTTTGTTGAATTCAAGTAGTGGAAATGTGACAATGGAATGAAAATATTGGAAGAAATTTAATATTGCAACAAAAATAAAATGAGAAGAGCCATAGATAAAGGTTGCAGAAGTCCATTCAGGTTCTCGGAACTCACCATGTATTCATTTCTGCGTACGACCATTGGTTGTCGAGATATCGATAGTAAAATAAGTCTTTTCCATTTGAAGGCTGATAACTTCATCAGCTGTATTTGGACAAAAAAAAACTTGAAACTGACGATAGTATATATTCTGAAACAAGTTGCAGAATGAGCTCCTATTTTGACACGAGTATGAGTGTTGAAATTGTCTTCTGCAGAGAGTATTTGGTAAAAAAAAGTGACTTGGCCGACAAAGATGTCGCCACGTGAGCATAAGGTGAAAAATTCATTCGCTGGTCATAACTTTTCTTCTTTATTCTAGCATATTCATTGCAGCGATTCAGGGAGACAGGTATGAATGTCCGAAGACTAGGACAGGGTAGACCACGGGTAACAACTGCCATTCAAGAACGTTACTTGAGAGTTTCTTCGTTGAGAAAGCGGTTTGCAACCGCTCGCCTAATTCAAAATCAGCGTGAGCAAACTCATGGGCTGCAAATTAGCACTGAGACAATAGGAAATGGCGTGTCGCGGCAAGAGGCCCAGCCCTTACCCATCGAAAGGCGCGTTTGGATTTTGCGAGAGGGCATAGCCATTGGGAAGAGGCCGATTGGGAGTTTTCTTCCCAGATGAGTCTAGATTCTGCCTCTACCATTGTGATCGACGTTTCCTTGTATACAGACACAGAGAATATAAAAAATAAGTTATAAAGCCAATATAAAGTTAATTTTCATAAAATTGAGATTTTCAGAATGTGTATTAGTTACTTTGCGCAGTGTATTTCAAGTCAAACTAATTCACAATTTATGTTGATAATCAACAATGTATCCACAATATTCCAAACTCATGTCATGTTCAAAATACGACAAAAAACTTCGAGCAAATATAGATAGATTTTATTAAAATTTTCAATTTCTCTGATTTTGCATTCAACATTATTTTCAATCTAGCAGAACCTAACTTCGAATTTCAATGCGAACATTTTTTTCTATATTTTCTTTGTTGTACCTATGTGTAGATTCAAATGTGTGTTATCAAAAAGGTGAATTCTCGAATAATGAATTCAATTAATATAAGAAGACTATGGCACGGGAGAATAAACACATACGAGGATTAGCTTGGTGCTACAGTTTTTTCACACGAGCCTGAAAATATGAAATTATGAGAATGAATACAAAAATTGCGCACGTAAGGTAAATGTCCCAATTATCGACAGTGTCCCAATTATCGTCATTTCTGAAGTATTATCTGTTTAATAAGAAGAAAAACGATCTCATTACAATTTGTATGTAACATACTTCTGATACATACTTTAAAGATCATATTGAAATCAAAAAATAGTTTTCCCTAAACCCTCTAGCCCAAAAAAACTGCTGCTCAACAGTCGCGTATGAGTCGTTTTCTAGTGAACACCGTTCTACTCCCTCATGAGTTAAGCGCATACTCTTTCATTCGCTTCAATTTTCACGTAAAATATTTCACTAAACTGTAAAATATTGATTACAAACATAGTTATATAGGATTATTCTGCTTCTGTGTTATCAAATTTTGCCTAATAATCCTATATTTTTATGAAAAAACAGGGTGTCGATAATAGGTACATCTGAAAGCTACTGTGTTCCAAATATCGACATGAGTGTCGATAAATGGGTCTCGTATGAATTTTCTTGACTCAGTGATAGTTAACAAAGTAAAGTGATTTCCTGAAAAAAATTTTGTGGGGTTGTTCATGAAACTCATCCTTCTCCCTGTACCAATTATCGACATATTGTTTTCCGTCAAATTATAAAATGGGAGTACAATGAATCATGGTGTCGATACAACGTGCAACTTGGTGTCGATATTTGGTGCAATACAAGTCGATGTCTAGGACAGAATAGATTAACTTGAAATACACTTTGAAAAAAAAACAGTCATCATTATTTAACTTCTGTTAACATAATTCGCTTCGAAATGATTGAATATTTCACCTAATATCAATCGACATTCAATTTATATTCAAGTCAACACTCATTTCAATAATATTTTAACGGATGTCGATAATAGGAACATTCATATGTCGATAATTGATTTTTTCGCGTTTTCAGTGAGCTTCCCACTTACAGTAACAGAACAGGCAAGCATTTTCAGAGAGATTTCAGAAAAAACACCTGTTAAAGAAATTCCAGAAAAAAATATACCCACTCCCTTCAGAAACGCACTTCTCTCGCCTTGCACAGATGAACACTCAGTCACTTCAGAGAAGGAAAAGAGAATTGAAGGAGAGAGAAAATTATTGAAATCACCCAAAAAGAAAAAAAGTTAAACAAAGGAAAATATAAAGATGGGAATTCAGGATCCGTTGGAAAAATGTGAATACGCTAAAGGTGATTATGTGTTCGTAGAATATGATGCTGAATATTTTCCTGGGTTAGTATTGAAGAAGTCTGGACAATCATACCAGGCATTGTCAAAAAGCCATGGTAACTGTAGATGGCCCAACGTTGATGATATTTTGCATTACGAAGAAGAAATATGCATATTGAATGAATGTGGTATATATGACATACCTGAAATGCAAGAATTAAAAAAAATTGAATTCATATCAACGTTTTTTAACTTTTAATATTTATTCCAGAATAATATTGTATTTTTTCACTTTTGATGTTTTTTCGAACTGTTGCTTCATTTTTCATCATGAATAAAAGATTATTTCATTCATATTATTTCTGTCACGTTGCTCAGAATCAAAGATTATAGAGTATATACTTTATAATCTTTACTCAGAATGATATAATTCACACCGATTTTTAAATTTCCACTCTGTCGATAATTGGTACCACCACATGTCGATGATTGGGTTTTCTCATTTTCTAGATGTCGATCATTGGGACATCTGACTTGTCTGTATATTATTCAATTATAATTATTTCAAAGTATACGAATTAGTTTTTTTTTGTTTGTTTAGTCAAATATAACATACATAGAATGGGAAATTCAGGAAATTCAACAAATTCTACTTATATTTCAACTCGGAAATCATACTCTCTTCGCAAGATCTCACTATAGTGTCGATAATTGGGACATTTACCTTACTCTTTGGAAAATTGGATCTCGGCTGGTCTTTTGATATGAACAAAAATGTAATTTGCAAAAAGGGAAATAATGATCGTTTTTTGGAGTAACAATTCGTAAACTCGAAAAGTTCGGGTCCGATAATTAAGCCATAAGAACTCTTCCGAGGAATCATTTCTGCCATCATTTAAATCCCCGGATTCCCTTCATCTCAAACCTCATGAATTTTGAAATAATAACATTGACAATGAAAGATGCGACATCTACTCGAAGCAATCTGGATTCTGTTTCAAAGAGAAGGCTCTCCAGGCAATGAGGAGGTGGAAAATAATGAAATAACTCAAGTCAAATTCGATGCATTGAAACCTGGTGGAATGTCACAATTCATCTCTAGAGTTTTATGAAACTGAATACCTCTAGGCGTTACTGGAAGAATTCCGCAGCTCAGAAATGAAAGTTCTTCAAGGCCAATTTTGCCGTGTTTGATGCGAATGAGTTTGCGATCTTAATGAGAGGGTACATTTCTTGAATAGCAAGCAGTTCGAACCGATGCAAATAAGGAGTGGAATTATTTCAACGATTGAAATGGACGCATTCCGAATGTTGAAGACTCTTGATGGCTGTCTTCACTCCGAGAAAGATAATCAAAAGGAAAGCTTGCCTTTGGCAGAAAAATATTTTGAGGATTTTAAAAATTACGCGCGTTCAATAAAAAGCGATGTCAAGTTGACGGAAGTCGTTTGAAGTTAGAAGGTCTGTTATATCGTTATACCATTTCATGTATTCGTTATCAGCATGAACTTCGGCAGCATTAATGTTTCCCTCAGCAAAGATGCAGAAGTGTTTTTTTAACATCTAGAAAGGTCATTGAACGTTTTAAGTTTGGTATGTGTGAATTGAGAATTGAAATAGATGAAAAACGTCATACGACGTTTTCTCGGAATATGTTTTCAGTTGTTGCGTGATTATTTATTGATTAGAGGTAAGTAAAGAAAGAAAACATCTACTAAAACCAAAAACGTTCGATAACTATCTGCTGAGAATAGACCAAACTAATATGAATATGAAATAGAACCTATAGAATATTTTCAATTTCTGATAGTAAAATCAATTGATAGTACGACATTGACTCTCCATGAAATTTGAAATTTCACCTAAACTCCTGTGGAGGGAAAATACTTGTATGTTGATTCGGATTCGGTCCCTACTTCAATGAACTCGGTGGAAATCCGCTTTTCAGTTACATGGAAATGCTCTCACGGTTTTTTTAAGCATATGTTCGAAAATTCGAGATCGATGAACATTTTGAACCAGAAATACTGTGTTATTCAAGTGTTCGGATTGTATTTTTTTCTTCGAACTGAATTGCATTGTTGCCGTAAAAAATCAATTATTTCATTCATTTTTTCTGCCTACAACAACAAAAAAATTGTCTTCATTTCTCAAAAAAAAAACGTGATTTTTTTATGGCAATTTGAGATGAAGATTTTATTCAATTCAGTGAAATTTTTGGAGCACTTCAAGGTTCTTTCCAGATTTCTACATCAAATCAATGAGAATCTTGAATTTTATCAGGTTTGTTAAGTTTGTAAAACTCCATTGTCATGAAAAATACTAATGATGCAGGAAATACTCGAACGGAGGAATAAATCTTATGAGTACAGCACTGAAAGTATATGAGAGTGTTTTAGAGAAGAGACTCAGAAATTTCGTTGAGCATACTTTAGATCCTGTACAAAGCGGATTCATGAAGGGCAGAAGTGTACAAGACCATATATTTGCAGTTAAACAAATTATTCAGAAGATGAAGAAAACTGGTAGGAAGGCGTATTTTGTGTTTATAGACCTTGTAAAAGCTTTTGATAAAGTGAAGAGAGAGAAGCTTTGCGAAATATTGAGAAAGAGGGGAATTGCAGAACAACTAGTGCAATCCATAGAAAGTGTATACAGAGAAAGTCAGAATTGTGTCGTATACAAGAATATGAGATCGGAATGTTTCCATACCAAAGAAGGACTAAGACAAGGAGGAGTTTTGAGCCCCACACTTTTTATAATATTTCTGGATGAGATCATAAAGGGAACAAAGGAAGAAATGAGAACTCTGATAGTCGGACACAGAAAATTGAGGAAGGTAGAGTCATCAACATTTGCCTTCGCGGACGATATTGTGTTAATGGCAGGTTCGAAAAGTGCAATACAGAGGAATGTGGATGTTTGGAACGAAACACTGAAAAAGTATGAAATGGAAATAAACAAAAAGAAGACTAAGGTTATGGTGATTGCGGAAATGGAGGAGGATGAGGATGTGCAACTAAAAATAGATGGTGAGCAAATAGAAAAAGTCAGTAGTTTCACATATCTGGGAGTTGATATAGATAGCAGTGGTAGTCAAGAGAGGAATATTGAAAATAGACTAGAAAAAGGAAATAGATTATTTTTTGCGCTTAATCGGAAATTTTTGAGGAAAAGGGAAATAAAGGAGAAAACCAAGATGACGGTGTACAAGAGCATGTTCAGACCGGTATTAACTTACGGCTGTTAAACCTGGGTTACTACACAAAGAAGTAGAAGCAGATTGCAGGCAATGGAAATGAAGTATCTTCGAAGTGTGAAGGGTATAACACGATTGGATAGAAAAAAAAAATGATGATGTTAGGAAAGAATTGGAGATAGAGTCAATGGAGGATTATGTTGGAAAAAGGCAGATGGGATGGTGGGGGCACTTAATGCGAATGGAAGAGGATAGACCTACAAGACAGATATGGGAGGCGAGAGTGGAAAAAAGGAGTAAAAGGGGAAGACCTGGACTGACTTGGGACGATATGGTTACAAAGGAAATTTTGAAAAGAGGGAAAAACATCACCGAAGCTAGAACGTTGGCGGCAAATAGAGAAGAATGGAAGAAAATCATCAAATTTCAGTTGTAATTTTAGAATATGTTATTTTGAGACCCAAACACCGAAAGGTATTATTGGGATTTTGATTATATATATATAAATACTCGAACGGTGGGAGTGGGAAAAAAAATGTAAAATGTTGGGTTTTCTAATAGAAATATGCGATTTATTTACCAGTTGTATCGACGCATTTCAAAAAAAGTGAGTTCTGAAAAAGATAAAAATTATAATAATGTAAACGAGAACCAGGTAATGAAACTTCACTCTTCATCTTATGAAATGAATATGTAAAGGCTTATACACTATTTTCAAATGTGAATTCTAGCTGGGCAATGAAAAAATGGGTACAGATCAAAAAAAAAAACTGGAACATTTGAAAAGGAACACCCTTTATATAAAATGGAGATTCTAGCTAATGAGAGACAAGCATTTCTTGGTCTTCTGAAAGGAGCTGAAGAATTGGGAAATGTCATGCAAAAATCAACGAGTTAGGAATATTGAACGGAAGTTCTATTCGAAATAATTTCAAGAGGTTTTTTATATTTCACAAGGATTTTCTGAGAATATTAGGTTACACCTTCAAACAATGCAGAATTCGATGGAAATTTTTTTAAAATCAATGAGAAAATTGAATATCACATTTAAAAAAAAAATTGGTATCATCTCCGTTCAAGGGGAATTCGAACGACTCTGAAATTTTTTACAAGAATTCATCATCTCCGCTAACTAGGTTCAACTATGAAATTTCAAGTGTTCATCTCGAGTCTTTCTTCGGAATATTATAACGAAAAGTCTTCGTGATTGAACCTGTATTCACAATAAGTTGATCCCTACTCAAGAGTCGGAATAACGACAAAAAGGTTTCAGAAGTTGCATAAAAATAATGAGTTTCAACTCTTGTATTTACCCATAATAGTCAGCATAAATTTCTGAGAACGAACCAGAGCTGTGGCGATTTCGTGTATGGGAGAAATTCAACAGCAACCGCATAAAAATAATATTTGGGTTCTCTCTATGGCAATTTCGTGCTTAGTTAGTATTGCTGCTGTTTTATTGCAATTATCGTTGTCTGGCGAATGGAGCTCGCAGTTCCATTGCTCATCAATCACGTGTCTCTGCTGTGCAATCATTATCACGTTCTTTGAACAATTATTTCTGAAGTTCAACGAAGTAAATATGTCGTATGGCTTCATATCATTTCGAATGGTTTTTTGTCGGTTTCAGAATGATTACATTGAAAATAATGCTTTGAGAGGAGGAACTATTCAAAACTTGAAATTCTCATTCTTATTCCAATAGAAAATTGAATCAATTGCTGAAATATCTCCCACCCGCAAAACATGAAACAATGGCAGAGAACAATATGGCCGACTACTCAAAGATAGTTGGAACTATCAGTTCATATTTTTCAGACAAACTGTACAGGGTGGGCAAACTTGAACTACAACTTTTCAACCGTGAGCGATAAAGGAAAATGAATGACACATTACGGTGGTCTTTTTTGAAGATACTGATAATGTCATCAACTGCTTTCGTCTATATTCTTTTTATTTCGAGTTATAGGCCAAAATTGAAGTTTGAGCGACTTCAACTTCGTTTTTGTTTGTCCTTATGAAAACCTATAGAGCCACTTTTTTCATGGCAGTCCTGTAGGGTATTTTGTTTCTCCCAAGAGAATTCCTTGCTAGCCTTAACACAAACTTGTGTTTTTTTCTTATCGTAACGATAGTTTGAAATGGCTAAGACAGAGTCGCCATTTGTTTTCAGTTTCAGAAATTCATACTAGTCTATACTAAAACTTACATTATAAATGTGAATGTCCGTGTATTTGTTTGTTTATTATTCTTCTTATTATTATTTATTTTTTAAGAGTTGAGGTATAACCTATAAACCTAATATGGTTAACAAAAAAAAAATATTCCACATATAATTGTATGAAAAAAAAACATTGAAAAAATACTCAAAATTATCATAAAAACAACAGAAATAGTAAAAAAGGACTCCACAAAGCACTTCATAAACTTTTCGTCGGTCGACCGATTTTGATGAAATTCTCACTATAGTGCATATAATTTTTTTTGTAAGTTTTCATGAAGGGTTTATCCCTACATGACGAAGAAATAAGAAAAAATATTGATCTTTCATGAAAAATCCCGGTACTTTCCGGCTTTTACGAGCAACATTGCGTAAAATATAAGAGATAGAGAACCATGGTTAAGGACAATTTTGTAGTGCTCGAAAAATTCTATGAAATATGTTTACTGCCGAAAACAACTCACGATAGCCATTTCTAACATTTTCAATTCGATATAAAATAAAGCACGTGGAGAGAGTTTTTGGCACATAAAATAAAGCTCAATTTGAGGAGGGCTTCTGACTGGTATGGAGAAATCAATATAAAAATGTGACTGTTTTCTGCGGCATTTATTTTCGATGAAAAATTGTTTTAACAGTATAGTTTCCTAATGGATACTTTGAAAGTTACAGTAGGTTGAACGAGTGAATTCGAGCAAGAAACTATGGAATTTCAAAAACTCATCATATTTCGCATGATATCTGAAAGAATCTGAGGGCGATGTATAATGTATGATATATTTCTGAAAAGAGTAATGAAGGGCTATTTTTTCTGAGTCATTTCGAACTCTTGTTTCCATAAGAAAAAACACTTTATGTTTCAGCTCGGCAAGGAAATCTCTTGGAGGAAAACAAAGTACGCTGATGGATTGCCATGAGAAGAGTGCCTCTAAAATGTTTTTATTTCAAAATCCTAGCCCAAATATAAACGGTGAAAATGGCTCAAAGTTCAAATCGCTCAAATTTCAATTTTGGCCTATAACTCAAAACCAAAGAAAACAGAGGAATGCAGTTGAAGGCCTTTTCAGTTTCTCAAAAAAAGGCCACCGTAACGTGTCATTCATTTTCCACTATCATTCACTGTTGAAAAACTTTGACCACCGGGTACCTACAGTTGAGAAAATCTAGTTGAACTGAGACTCAAATACCCACTAACGGCCAGTTTCAACTGAGTTTTTAAACTTTCATGTTGAAACTGACAGTTGAAACGGTACGTGATTAGCTAGCCTTACATTTATGAAAACGATCCTTGTAAATCCATTTTGATAGATTGTTTTCATTTCTTGAATGGTCACTTTTCATAACTCAAGTTTCACGAGTTTAAGATCGATGAAATCTCAAACCATCAGGGTGAACCTTGGAGTCAGTCAGTTTCCTGCGAAACGCGATGTGAACTACTCTTAATCGATTAAACGGTCAAGTTTAATATACATGAAACTGGTATCTCAAAGTTCGGAATGAATATTTTAGAGTGATCTGAACTCGAAATGAGAAAATGGGTTGCAGGCAATCAGGCAACAAATAATGTTTCGAAAAATTGAATTACCTTCAATGAAAAAAAAATTGGTAAGTTCTAGATGAAACAGAAACAATTTTTCTGATGATGGAGCAATGTATGCATATTCATGCGTGAAAGAAGATCATTAATATCAGTCAGTTTCGATGCAATGAGTACTTATAATTCACTGAAGAGAAAATATATTTGCGTGGAAATTCTTTTTCCTGCCAAGATACATAAATCAAAATTTAGCGCATGGAGTTGCTGGTTGCCTGTCGGCCGCAAGGAGAACAATGAAAAGTGTGCCTGCAAGAGAAGATAACCTGGGGATGCGACGTTGCCACTTCTCGCGAGTTTCCCCTATGACATTAACAGTTGATAGAACATTGGAATGATGATCAAGATGCGTTCAACCAAGTGTTAATCAGTCTATAGTGAAGATCATCATCTAAGCAAAAAATAAGGAAAAATAATTTTGAAAAAAGTGTAATAGGAAAGGTTCTGAGTGTTTTCATTGTCAGATCGAACATTTATTAGGTGAATTAGTTTTTCTGACAGAAAGAGAGAAATACGAAAGAGGATGTTCTATTTCCTTCAACATGTATTCATAAAAAGTGATCAAAAAATAGTTTAGCGGTGACTTCAAAGTAGGAGCAGAATGTAGGAAATGCATTTTCAGGTATACCAGAAATATGAACATTAACTTTGTTCAATTAAAAAAAAAAGGTTCTCCATCAAGTTGGCGCTACGATGTAATGTGGAGTATAGGTTTCCAGGAAAAATTGATCCGGCCGGCAACGTGGAAAGTTGCTGAGGACGCAAGAAATGATTCATTTACATATAATTTGAATACCACGCTGCTAGATCCAATATGTGTCAGTTTTTTTCTCGGGAAACGCAACGAAAAATTACATCCCGATTTTTTTTCGTCGAGTCTCATGAAGTGATTTTGGCATATATTAGGTTATCAGGGATCAGCTGGAACATTTCAGAATGAGTATTCATCGGATGATTAATGTACGGGAAGAGTTTTGGTTTCATGAAAAAGTGGATGGAAGTTTTTTTCATATAATGATATGGTTTGGTGTATCTGGAAACTTTAGGAACTCCGCAGTACGTCTCGTTCTACTCATAGTTTGTTCAATAAATATCAGTTGATTCAGATATTGTTGTTTCGTTTACTAGGTAGTTTGCTGAATTTTTTAATCTGGTAGTTCGACGCTTGGGAAGTGACAATATTTCGAAAAACAGTCTTGGAGTCTGTAAGATAATATAACTATAACTTTTGATTTCTAATTCAATTTGTTGAATGTTTATTTTTATTATTATAGAATATCCCGTTGTATGAACTACTCAGTTGAAAAGGTATGAATCGAAATGAAAACCTCCTCTGATTTTGTTCATTATTATTATTATTATAACAAAGTGATAGAGTTGAGGATAAAACCTATGAACTCATGAAATGAACTTTGAAAACATCAAATCAAGTACATGTACGATCAAAAAAATCCAGCACATCTAAATTCATCATATCTTTCCTTGAGAGAATTGAAACTTTTTTTTTGGACTTTTCGATAAATGAACTCAGAAGTATATCAAGATATATATTTCAGAAATTTAAGGAAGGTCTATTGAGAAATATCATAGAACACTATGGTTGCCAGAAAAAAAAAAATTTCAAGAGGCACTGAAATTTCGAAAGCATCGGCCAAAAGTATTCATGAAAACTGCCCTAAAAATAGTGTTTATTGAACACGCGACTTTGACGTATCATCGAAAGTCCTTTATATCGCAATATACACAAAAACCTGACTGAAGGAAATAGCTCGTAGGGCTGTGAAATTTAAATAGCGTTTGCCTATTAGTATGAGAGCTAGTGAACCTTTCGAGTAACGGTTTGTCTGTTGGTCTAGAAATTTTTATAGGGATGATTCCTAGAATGTTGAGGACGAAACCTGGCACCCCTCAACTCTGCACATCATTAACCCCTTTATCTTTGAAAGTGTAAAAAAAACTTGTCGCGATAAGGTTGGAACTTTCATACGGTTTTGTTTATCCATTGTTAAGTTCGAAAAAAAATTGACAGGTAATTTCAATGGGCACAAGTACCTGCCAGGCGACTAGAAAAGAGTGTAAAATACGAACAGAAATGAACTTTTTTCTGTAAGGCTAAAATTAATATATGTGTTCATCTGAGGGAATAAAAAACTAAGTTTTGTTATTTCTTCATCATAATCTGATATGTTATCAATAATTTCTTCATCATATAGTACAGTCGTTTCGAGAATAGTACACTGTGGCCTGTATTGATTGAGGCTACATTATATCTCTCCTAATATTTAAATTGGAGATATACATTTCCGAGACCCTTTGTCACTTTTTTGTGAGACTTTTAAATCCATAAACAGAAATATTTCATATTCTTTTGTTTCTGGAATACAAGGCGAAAATGAAAGTGTATACTTTTTGAAGATGTTATTATTTTTCAGGTCCTGCATAAACAAAAGCAATGAAAATGCTTATGATAATATTCTTATGCAGAAGTCAGAGGCGTAGCTTGAAATTTTTATCGGATGAATGTTTTTGGGATATAGTACAAACTTGAAATGTTTCAAATGGAACACCTCGCATGTTTTAATGCCAAATTTTCTAATTTTTTTTTTAACATTGATGTATCACAACCTCAACTTTAATAAATTTCAGCCTCAACCATCAGAAAAATTTATACTTCTGATTGTTTTTTCTTGAAGTAGGACCATAAATTTTTCCATATATGCATCAAAAAACCGTTTTCCAGTTAATAGTTTGAGTTCAAGTTCAAATTAGGTTAAGAAAACTACGTCTAAGTCACATGGCTTTTCGAAAAAGTAATGATTAAATGCTTATGAATATTGATTGAATGCGTTGGATATTTTTTTCAACTGAAATTCATTGGAGGATAGGTTGTGATACAATTCGACGTTGAAAAAAAATTTCAATTCGTTTCAACTGAATTTCAAGAACAATGGTTTGAAAAAAACCTAACTTCTACGTGAAAATATTTTCATAAGAAGTTTAAATTTTTTTCTTTCTTATACATGGCCTGAGAAATAATAACATTTTCAAAAAGTGTAAATTTTCGTTTTCGCCCTGTACCTGAAAGTTTTACAAAAAGGTGACAGGGTCCCGAAAACCGCATGACTCTATTTTCAATAAAAGCTGAGATATATAATGATGTAGTCTCAACCAATTTAGGATACAGTGTACTACGCTTGAAACTACTCTACTATATAATGAAGAAATTAAGGATAATATATCAGATGATGATGAAGATCAATAAAGAAACTCATTTTTTCATTCCTTCGGACGAACACATATATGAATTTCAGCCTTACAGAAAAAAATTCATTTTTGTTCGTATTTTACACCTTTTCGAGTCGCCTGGCAGGTACTTGTGCTCATCGAAATCACCTGTCAATTTTTTTTTTACTTAACGATGGATAAAAAGAATTGTATGAAAGTAACAACCTCACAGTGACTTTTTAATTTTTTTTTTTGCACTTTCAAAGACATAGGGGTTGATGATGCGCGGGGTGAGGGGTGCCAGGTCATGGTTTACGTCCTCAGCATGCTAGGAACAATCTCTATAAAAATTTCTTGCCTAACAGACAAACTGTTACTGAAAAGATTTACTAGCTCTTGGACTATATCAGGTCAGCTGTCAGGGAAATATTTCTTTTGATACTCATTCCTCAATCTGCATTATCGACTATCATGAGCTGATTTCTATCACAAAATTTTAATCGAGTTATCATTGTAGCATAACTGTTGAAAAATTTCATATCCTTTCAAGTTGAAGCCAATTACCACGATTATATCCATTGATTCCTCATGGAAATGTGTATAAGCTAGGTCTCAGGGCTCACTGCATTGGAATAGATGCGGAAGTTATCTATGCAACAAGTTCAAGTCTTGAGTAACAGGCTTTGTAAGTTCTAAAGACATCTTCAGTATGAGCTCTTTAGGGAGATAGTGTTTACTTAAGGTCCCAAGGAGTTTACAGAGTTGGTACATTTAATAATCCAATTTGCAGAGTTCATTTATTTATTGATCTCGCAGAGTGATGGAGGCAAGAGTCACCATTTTAATTTACGAATGAATATTTTAATGTTCCCTGAATTATGTAATAACGACAAGAATTCGGATCCCAGGATTTTGTCTCCAACGAAAAATAACGAATGAGAAATTCCTTGAACTTTTTATAAGTTTATTTCAACTGACGGTAAGACGTCAGTTTGAATTCTGCTCCAAAAATTCCCCCCGCTTTTAATGAAAAAATTAAATCGCAAATCTCCCGAAATAGAATATCCCAGACGGTGTTGCAAGGAGCGTCACTATTAGATGCCAGGGTTGTTAGGAAGAAATACTGCCTTAATATCTCAGTGTAGCAAACAATGCGTCATATTCGTTACAGGTTTAGCGATGTTCGTTGATAACTTATATTACGTAATGTAAGATCCTCTCATTATAAATCTCGAAGGAAAATTTTCCGGTTTTTGTGACCGTTACTTAGAAAACTTTGAAAATGTTTCTAGAGTTTTGAGAAGGGAAAAGTTTCGATTTCAACCATGTCAACTGTTTTAGTCGATTCTGAAATCAAAATTTTATCTGCGGCATTATTCAAACTACCATGGACACTTTTCAATATAGAGGATATCAATGAAAATTCAATCAACTGGATGTTTTACAAACAGTTATAAGAACCAGATTCTTCAGGGTGCTTGCATTCGGGTCAATCAGAAAATATATCATTTCACTGCAATGTTTTCTATCTCGATCAGGGCCGCCGCCAGACATTGTGCCGCCCCGGCAAAATAAAATTTCGCCGCCCCGGCTCTGAGTAGATGTTAAATGAATTCATTTCGTTTCAAAAACAATTAGCGCGTCCTGGATTTTCATTATTACTAATTTCTGCTTCCAAGGCAAAACAAAGCTCTCGCTTGTAAGAAAAGTTCAAGACAATGTTATACGGATTACATGTGGATTTTTTTACTGTTTTCGTTTTTAGATTTGATATTTGACCTCATAACTATTTTTCACGGTACGGTGGCCATGTTCTCGACTCAAAAATTTGATTCAGCTATCAATCAACAATCAATGTAAATATTGAATCGAATAAGCCCATCAAATTTTTGGACCAAAGCGGCCTCCTTATAAGAGATATGAGGCCTAATAAATGTTGACATTTCGAATGCAAACTCGTCTTTTTTATTGCAGATTTGGATTCAGCGGGAAAAATTTGCAACAGAATTGGTTGAAACCAAAAATTTTCTCGACCATATCTGGGCCCTATATAGCTATTTTTGTTCAAAAATCCGCGGGATTATTCATACCAGCATGCGAAAATTCATATTCTAATAGTGAGGTCCTCAGTAATTTTTCTCAAAGAATCGATTCGGCCATTCATATTCTGGTCCCTATGGGGCGTGATATGAGGACAAACTTTGAATTTCCAAGAAAAAACGCTGCATGGAGCCAAAAATAAACGAAAAAATTTTTTGTTGAACCAATTCGGATGTAAAATTTTCCGCTGAATTCAAATTTGAAATTAAAAAAGAAGGTTTGCATTGGTAATCGCAAAAGTTAGACCTCTCCACTCGTATAAGCCATTCTGGACCCAAAATCTGATGGGTTCAAATAAAACTAAGAAACTCAGTATCGGAAACTGTATTTTTGCATCCTGATCTGAATGAACGTTCCCGGATTCTTGAAAAAATAACGCTGCATATAGGGCTCAAATATGGACGGAAAAATGTTTGGTTTTACCGAATTCGGATGAAAAATTCGGCCTCATATCTCATATAAGGACTTTTTGGTCCTAAAATTTGATCAGCCCATCCGATTCCACGGGCAAAATTACTGAAAACCTTAGTATCGCAATTTCGATTTTCCACCTGTGCGCGTAATACATTCACCGTTTCCAGCCTTTTGAACCATCATATCTTTCTGCTAGTAAGTAGCCAGTATTATCAAGTAAATAAATAAAATTTCAGTCAGGCATCGTTTGAATGTGAAAACCGACGGTTGAAATGTTTGAAACCCCTCCTAGAAATAAAAATTTTTAATCCTGATGGGCAAACTGAAGATGAAAATCACGTCTGAATTATCCTGAAAACCCTTCCAAAAAGTATACGTTTTTCTTCTGCCGGTTGTTGGTGTACTAATATAAATGGATTGGTCGATCAAAAAGCCGCCCCAAAGTCTTGGCGTCTTTTGGGATCCATACCCAATAACAGGCGACCCTTTGATTTTGAAGAAGAAAAATTTCAGTTTAAAAAAGCTGATTTGCCGCCCCTAGAATATGCCGCCCCGGCAGGTTGCCCGGTTTAACGGTCCTGGCGGCGGCCCTGATCTCGATGCCACTTGCTTTGAAAAAAACGGACATGCAGATAATTGGAGACTGATTTTTTGTCTTGAATTCAACAACGCTAGTGTTCTTAACAATATGCCTCTTCAAATAAAATCAAAATGTGGATATGGTAGGATGAGGCTCCATGTCATAACGCTGTCATTGCGAAGAGATATTGAGATCAAGAATTTGAAGATAAATGGACCCTTATATTTTGACCAAAGTAACTTACAATGAAATAGGAAACAGATATAACTTATGTATGGATCATAATGTCTAGATGACCTAGATATGATTTTGTTTCGTAAAATGAAATGACGTAGGCTTTGTAACAAACCATTTATCTATTAATAATAATTAATAATATTTATTAATGAATATAAATTCATTAAATATTAGTTCGTATCAATCAACCTTTTTTTTTATAACAAACGAAACATTTCGAATCATATGTTATATATACCGGCCATTATGATCCATACATAAGATACATTATTCCCTTTTTCATTATGAGTTACTTTGGTCAAAATATAAATGTCAACTTAGGCTCATGTGTTTCTTATCTTTATTTTCAAATGGTCCAAGTTATTAGAATCAGTTTGGTATACCATGTTATTCAGAGTACTCATCAGAAAATAATGCATGAGCGTTAGGTCTGGCAATATCTGATGGGCCCATTGGTCCCTACCCATAAATTTTCGAATACTTGATCTAAATATCTCTTCACAATGGCAGCGTTGTTACATGGAGCCTCTTCTTGATGTAGCCACATATTTCATCTTATTTGAAGAAAACTAGCTTTCTTGAATTCAAGGCATCAAATCATTTCTATGTCTCCAAATAAAGGCATACTACCACGAAGCAGAAAAAAAAATGAAATAGAATTTACATAAAACACGCTACGGATCGGTGACGGTAAAAAATGTATGAAAATTGTATTCACAGAATGAACAAATATTCGGAGGTTTTCGAGAATATTGGGGTTACCAAGAAAAGTGAATCACCCTGTAAATGAAGAATTTAATAGTGCCCATGAATTTTCTTGTAATTTCAGATACTCTCAGTCGAGAAGAATATTTTGAGTATTTGCTCAATTTTGGTCTCAATACATCGCAGTTATGGCAAATGAACAGGACTCTCAATTTTGAGTGATCCTATCTTGGCCATTTTTTCCAGAAGATTAGGTACTTCATGAGAACAGATGATGAAAAGTAAGCTTAGAGAATTTTCAGCTTCTTGTGAAAATTCTTCAATTGATTCGATGACAAATTTATCCTACGATAATCGGCTAAAGATGCTCGAAGAAGAGAAGTTTGGTGGAGGAATCGAGACATCTATAGAACATCTCTGTCGACCCAAGATGAAAGTCATCGAGTCGCCACTGGGTGAAAGCCCTTATATTTCTGCCTTATCATAAGTACAGTATTGAGATTGACTCATAAATGATATTTCTCTATTTCAGTATCGTAATGGGTTCATTACAGTACTAAAAGTAGTGCTATAATGAAACTCATTACAGCATTGTTTTCAGTTATATGTTTCGTTTTATGGTTGTCAGTACTGATCTCCGATCGAATTCAGTTTCGAATCAAAATAATTCAAATTCCGTGAACTGTCAAATTTCGTATGTCACACCAACTGCCAAGATACAAAACAAAAGTCACTAATCTGAATTTTCATTTGAATTTCGAGAATATTTCACAAAAATTGACTGAAATAGAGAAAATACCGTCTAATACTCGTTGCAGAAGGCAATTCCAACACTCATGCTATCGAAAACTCGCTCATTCGTCACTCGTTTTCGAACTTCGCATTCGTGTTGGAATAGGAGCTCATTCCACAACTTGTTTTAGAATATACTATTCTCTATTTCAGTATCGCAATGGGTTCATTACAGTACTAAAAGTAGTGCTGTAATGAAACTCATTACAGCATTGTTTTCAGTTATATGTTTCGTTTTATGGTTGTCAGTACTGATCTCCGATCGAATCAAGTTTCGAATCAAAACAGTTCAAATTTCGTGAACTGTCAAATTTCGTATGTCACGCCAACTGCCAAGATAAAAAACAAAAGTCACTAATCTGAATTTTCATTTGAATCTCGAGAATATTTCACAAAAATTGACTGAAATAGAGAAAATACCGTCTAATACTCGTTGCAGAAGGCAATTCCAACACTCGCATTCGTGTTGGAATAGGAGCTCATTCTGCAACTTGTTTTAGAATATACTATTAGTTGTTTCAAATTTGAAATATCATTACAATCTGGTCAGAGGGTCCCGAATGAACAAGAATAAATCATCAGTGACCTGTCCTTCACTCAATTCAAGTCCGGGAAAGAGCCACGATTTTCCGAAACACCTCTTGAAATGTGGCAATGAGTGACATGGGCAAATAACCTCATCTGCCCTTCAATTTAATGGCCAACCAACAACAGGAGTCGATTGCACGAATTCCCTCCGCTTTCGTACTCATGTGGCGAAGTCGACACCTCGAACATTCCAACTCAGAGAACGAAATTCTCTTCGCAGGAATGAGAAATGCGTAGCCATTCATGGGACAATCTCGCTGAAAGCCAGGAACAAGCCCAACGCGGCTGAGGAGTCCTAAGTGGCGCGATTCAAAGAACAATTCCACTCTATGTTTCACAACGTAACTCCATCGACTGGCCCATTCTCTTTATATCGGCGGGAGATTATGCTCTCAGTTATCCACAGTTAGGCCATATCCATTTGCGTAACGTCGCTGCCAAAGTGCACGACCTGGGGCTCAATCGCCAAGAAACGTTTCTCTTTCTGGCCCGATATTAGAATAATCGCTTCCGGAAAACGATAAATTTTTTACTGGATTCAATAAGAGGAGCTCCTTATAGGGGGCAATTCCGTTTCATCGGGGTTTCTTTCGGAATCATTTGCGTGAGGGAGCCTTTGACATTTTTATGAGGAGGAGATGGAATGGCGGCTACAAAAACCTCGGCTTAGAAGATGGAACGAATTGACCGTCGGGTCGTTACCGCGAATTATAGAGTTCTGTGGGCGAATCTTGAATGAGTGCCACGACAATTAAAGAAACGGCTCTTAGATCAAACGGCAATTTTAGAATACTTTTTATTTCCCAATGGTCTAAGAGTCGATCCGATGCCGACATCAGATAACTTGATGAGAAATATCTTTCATGAAATGCAGGGTGGCCATTTGAAAACAAAACAGACGAGATTACAGACGAAATAAATTTTTTCGATAGAAATGCTCGGACAGGTCGATTTCTGTTTCGAGGGGGACAACTTAAGATGTAGGTTACGGACGCATAGCGCTTCAACCCTTGCTACTACAACCCTCACCCCCAATTTTTGAATATGGAAGATGGGGTGAGTGATACCTCATTTCAAAGGTTTTTCACAAAAAAACACTACAAGTGCCATGAAAATACCACATAATTTTCAAATTCTTAGTCAAAAATAATTCGAGAACCAATGCATAAAATGAAAAAACAATTACTGTATGAAATCGGTATAAAAATACCATCCAAATGAGGTATCACTCACCCCATCTTCCCTATTCAAAAATTGGGGGTGAGGGTTGTAGTAGCAAGGGTTGAAGCGCTATGCGTCCGTAACCTACATCTTAAGTTGTCCCCCTCGAAACAGAAATCGACCTGTCCGAGCATTTCTATCGAAAAAATGTATTTCGTCTGTAATCTCGTCTGTTTCGTTTTCAAATGGCCACTCTGTATAGTTCATTAACGCAGACTTGCACCGTCAAATAAATGTGGTAACTCAAATTTTAAGTTAGGTTTGAGACGCCGATCCTCGTGCCACATAAGTTGTGACCATTTTGAGCCGCGAATATTCATTGCTCGAACAAGACTTCAGCCCGTTTCAAATATTCAAACGTCAAAAACAAACTTCAGTTTTGACGTGTTGCTTTTGATTGTGTGAATTCAATAAGTATTATGGATAGATTTTTATTGAATGAAATTGATGATTTCGACATATTAGATATCATTGACTTTGGCCTTCCTAGAGATCTAGTATTGAATAGGGCCGATCACTACCATGATATGTTTCATACAGAGAACATAAAAAAATTGTGTCAATAAATCCTAATTACAATTCTGAGCTGAGATAATCACAAACTCAATAGGGTTCCAATTTTATTAATAATTTTCTAGTTTTTATCCCGAATATTTTATAATTTCCAATTTTTTTTTGTATGAGGTGAGTTATTGAAGATTTTGATGAACATATGAGGTGGATTTTTCTCACTCGAAGATAATTTGTGTGATGAATAAGTTATATTAGCTGTCCTTGTATTATAGGCAAAGTTGATATTATTTCCGCTTCCGGAAAACGATAAATATTTTACTGGATTCAATAAGAGGAGCTCCTCATAGGTTGCAATTAAGTTTCATCGAGGTTTCTTTCGGAATCATTGGCGTGAGGGAGCCTTTGACATTTTTATGAGGAGGAGATGAAATGGCGGCTACAAAAACCTCGGCTTTAGAAGATGGAACGAATTGACCGTCGGGTCGTTACTGCGAATTATAGAGTTCTGTGCGCGAATTTTGAATGAGTGCCGCGACAATTAAAGAAACGGCTCTTAGATCAAACGGCAATTTTGAAATACTTTTAATTTCGCAATGGTCTAAGAGTCGGTCCGATGCTGACATCAGATAACTTGATGAGAAATATTTTTCTTGAAATATAATTCATTAACGCCCACTTGCACCGTCAAATAAATGTCTGACTTACGTCCAACTCAAATTTTAAGTTAGGTTTGAGACGCCGATCCTCTTGCCACATAAGTTGTGACCATTTTGAGCCGCGAATATTCATGGCTCGAACAAGACTTCAGCCCGTTTCAAATATTCAAACGTCAAAAACAAACTTCAGTTTTGACGTGTTGTTTTTGATTGTGTGAATTCAATAATTATTATGGATAGATTTTTATTGAATGAAATTGATGATTTCGACATATTAGATATCATTGACTTTGGCTTTCCTAGAGATCTAGAATTTAATAGGGCCGATCACTACCATGATATGTTTCATACAGAGAATATTAAAATATTGTGTTAATGAATCCTAATTACAATTCTGAGCTGAAATAATCACCAACTCAATAGGGTTCCAATTTTATTAATAATTTTCTAGTTTTTATCTCGAATATTTCATAATTTTAATTTTTTTTGTATGAGGTAAGTTATTGAAGATTTTGATGAACATATGAGGTAGATTTTTCTCACTCGAAGATAATTTGTGTGATGGATAAGTTATATTAGCTGTCCTTGTATTATAGGCAAAGTTGATATTATTTCCGCTTCCGGAAAACGATGAATATTTTACTGGATTCAATAAGAGGAGCTCCTCATAGGGGGCAATTAAGTTTCATCGAGGTTTCTTTCGGAATCATTTGCGTGAGGGAGCCTTTGACATTTTTATGAGGAGGAGATGGAATGGTGACTACAAAAACCTCGGCTTTAGAAGATGGAACGAATTGACCGTCGGGTCGTTACCGCGAATTATAGAGTTCTGTGGGCGAATTTTGAATGAGTGCCGCGACAATTAAAAAAACGGCTCTTAGATCAAACGGCAATTTTAGAATACTTTTTTCGCAATGGTCTAAGAGTCGATCCGATGCCGACATCAGATAACTTGATGAGAAATTTTTTTCATGAAAAATATTTCAATAATGCCCACTTGCACCGTCAAATAAATGGCTGACTTACGTCCAACTCAAATTTTAAGTTAGGTTTGAGACACCGATCCTTTTGCACATGAGTTGTAACCATTTTGAGCAGCGAATATTCATGGCTTGAACAAGACTACAGCCCGTTTCAAATATTCAAACGTCAAAAACAAACTTCAGTTTTGACTTGTTGTTTTTGATTGTGTGAACTCAATAATTATTATGGATAGATTTTTATTGAATGAAATTGATGATTTCGACAATTTAGATATCATTGACTTTGGCTTTCCTAAAGATCTAGAATTTAATAGGGCTACCATGATATGTTTCATACAGAGAACATAAAAAAATTGTGTCAATGAATCCTAATTACAATTCTGAGCTGAGATAATCACCAACTCAATAGAGTTCCAATTTTATTAATAATTTTCTAGTTTTTATCTCGAATATTTAAAAATTAAAAATTTTTTTTTTGTATGAGGTAAGTTATTGAAGATTTTGATGAACATATGAGGTGGATTTTTCTCACTCGAAGATAATTTGTGTGATGGATAAGTTATATTAGCTGTCCTTGTATTATAGGCAAAGTTGGTATTATTTCCGAGGAATTGTGTTTTATTTCTATGGAGATATAAGAGACCCTCATGCATATATAAACCATAGATGGTTAGTATACCAAGTTGTCTGAATTTACGCCTACAAGAGTAACTGGATCCTATATTCAGTAATATTCTTATTATCCTCTTTTGGTTTATGAAGATTGATGAAGTGGAAAAACTTATGCCTCAAAATACTATCCCATATCTTATCATTCATAGTTAGCGTGATACAATATTTTCTAAACTTTTTCATTCACATTTTTTCAATACCGTGAATGCATTACAAACTCTATTCAGTTTCACTAATAGTTCATCAATATATGTGGTCGAATTCAGAAATTCATCAACAATAACCCCCAGAAACCTCGGAAATTTTACTGTAATATTAATTTGAGCTGGATTTTCTTTGGAGTTACTGACCCGAAATATCATTAGGTTGGTTTTATTTTTGTTGATCACAAAGTCATTTCATAAGAACCACACTTCAACACAATTATATGATTTGCTACTCCGAACAATTTGCATCTTCAGCCTCTACCAATGCATTAGTGTCATCCGAAAAGTTTGTTACAACTGAGTCCTCCACTGTATTAGTCACATCATCACTAAGGTCATTGATGACTTTTAGGAATAGAATAATTCCTAAAATACTACCCTGAGGAACACCAAATTCAGTTTTTAACCAGTAAGAGAACTCAGATTTGAGGCCCTTTCTTATATTGACACATTTTAGATGTTCAGATAGATAGGAAGCTATCCAACTCGATGCAGTCCCCATTATGCCGTAGCATTCTAATTTCATTAATGTATATTCTCTATTTAGACAACCAAATGCCTTGGAGAGGTGTATGAACATCCCTGCATCCAGTTTATTCTCCTCTTAGAATGTCAAGATATTATTATTAAACTGGAAAATTGCAGTCTGAGTTGATCGACCCACCAAGTAGGTATCCGTATTGTGATGGATTAAAAAAAAACAAAATTGTGAAAAGATGTCAGAATTCTGTTGGAAATTTCTAATCCAAATATTTTTGAAAAGCTGTTGAGCAGGCTTATTGGTCTGTAATTTTTCAAGTGCCCTGAGCACTAGGAAGTTGTATAGGCAATTATTTCAATCGGAATTAAAATCGTAACTATTTAGCTAAGCTGTAATATGTGAGATTATTGAAAGGTCAAAATGGATGTGTATCTGTGGCTCCCAAATTTTGATGAGAGAAACCTAGTGTGCGCATGATAATTCATATTTCCTTCAGATTTTTTTGAGAGATGAACTTTGAATTTTCCATAGTCATGGAAAAATTTCTCAAAACAGATAATCTCAGTATTTTTTCCAGTGTAGAACGTACAATTGAAATCTTTGGTGATGACCCAATTGGACAACTAGAGAACATGTTAATAAGGGAAAATTGTGTAAAATGAATATGAATTGAGGTCACAGGATTGTATGGAATCTGAAACATCAGCTCCAAATTAGTTGAAAACCTCGACAAAGAGGATTTTTCGCAGGTTCATGAGTAATTTGAAGTCGCTTATCTCTCCTCAGAAGCGATCATCTCAATCAAACATCTAGGACCATTTATGTTGATGGTTTATTCTCTATACAATTTTGTTATCTAGTCATCTTTCCTTCAACATATGAAAAAATTTTATTTAGTTAAAAATTTAATTTTTTTTCATTAACTTCTCGAAAGCTGAGCCACCACTTTCATCTAAGTTGAGAATTGGGAATGAAAAATATATCATGGAAAAAGTTTGAATATCCGTTTACTCTTATGGCGAAAGTAATGATCTTTGCAATTACTGGACTTCATAGTGAACAACGCTGTTTTAATAGTTGAAGACAGATCTTCACAAAATTCAAAAGCACGTTCGATAAACTTACTAGATTTCAGCAACTGCGCATTAACATCACACACGAATGTGAGATGTTTATCACTTGACTGAATATCAATACTAGATCATGTTACGACGAGATACTCGGGAGCAGTTGGAGGATTATTAACACTAAGTACTGCTTTCAAAAATTGTTTGAGAGCACAGTTCTTAGTAGCACAAAAGGCTTCGAGTACTTTCACGTAACGCCCAAATATGATGCGACCTCATTTTCATTTGATATTTGAGATAACAAAGATGAACATTCGAACATTTCGCAATTTCCAAAAGCAAATTGCTGCAGCTTTGTTCCTGCACATTCGATTCGGACGACGCCGGTTTCACATCTATTCAATTTCACGCCTTTTGAGTGGCGTGAAAAATGAACCGCTTTCGCAACGTTAAAAATGGCTGGAACCTGGAATTTGAGGGGTCATATTTCCTGGAGTCCCAAACAGATTGAAACCATCGCAGCTGGAACGTAATTATTGTGTTTTCTCGAGAAATTATAACCATATGAAGCCCCAGATTCGAAAATATGAGTTTCGGAAGTTTCCCATCATCTTATCCACGTATTACACATTTTTTCGATATCATCAATTGTATGAGGGTTTGCTTAACTAGTTTCCTGGAATTTAAACTAGGGTTTTTTCTCTCTCAGTTTCTGAAACAAGAATCACTAAGCAGGAATTCCAAATAATGAAGAATTCTTTCCAATGAATTTTCATCTAATAATGCGAATAACACTTCGAACTCTTGAATTTCGTATCGTCTCGTCAAACCTCTTCATCCAACTATTCAGAATAGCAAAAATTCTTACTGTCAAACCTCTCAGACTGAATGCAAATTCGAACTCTATTGGGTAAGCATTAAAATCCTGCTTGTAAATGAAGGAATTGCCACAGTCATCATGGATTCAAATTCATATGAAAATGAACTTTGACATTGCATTATGAATGATTTAGATCAATTTTTCATAATCAATGAACATCAAAGTGCTACAACAGGAAACAAAGTCAATAAAATAATATTTTCACGATTTTGAAAAGAATCGCCCCCAATTCCATGAAATGATTTTAATGAATCTCTCAACTTAATTATCACTAAATTTCATTTTGCGACAGAAATTCACACCTTATATTCAGTTCAATTTGTGGCAAATCATGCCATTTTACTATGATGTTGATTATATTGCTATGCGGATTCAATTTCCTACTGTTCCCTAATTTTGATTTTTATTGTTCATGTTGATGAATTTATACTTCATTTTTCTTATCTACAAATCTATAATCGTTTTCCATTACGATGACGAAATCATGTACAATTCTATTTTTGAATTTTAAAATTCAAAATTACAATGGCCTCGCCTAATGATATTTCTTGGATGAAGCAATGAATGCTGCCAATGAGACCGATACAAAAAAAGAACATTTCTGACGGAAAAATTCTTAGGGTTGTTTTCATGAAATTTAAAATCAAGGAGAATTTCTCGAATGAAACCGTGAAATGGAAACTGTAGATAGTATTCAGATATCACAATGCTAAAATAATCATTTCCAGTTGCGACTTACTTCTCCGTATTTCAGAAAAAAGCATATTTAACGTTTCATATTCTTATTCATATTGACTTAAATTTCAAAAAAATTAAGTTTGAATGAGAATTTGTCATGAAAATTCGTATTTATATGTCTTCAACTTACAGGAAATAAAATTAATTTCATGCATTAGGTTTGCAGCGTATGCAGGGTAGTTGAGAAAAATAGAGTAAAGTTACGAAATATTATCATCAGAGAATTCAATCATTTTAAGAATCAATGTATAGCCTTCACGAGCATGAATACCAGCTTGACATCTTCTTTGCACAGTACACACGAAGTTGTTAAACATTTCTTGAGAAATTTGGTTCTATAAACGAGGCAGAAGCTCTCTCAGATCATTTGAGGATTCTGGGGTGGATAAATGATCATCTGATCTTTTGCGGAGCATATCCCATGCATCTTCTATGTAATTCAAATCTGGTGAGTGCGGAGCTATTGGTAAATGTGGAATACAAGACTCCTCGATCTTATTCTCAACTCTTTTCTAGGTGAGACTAGCGTTATCGTCAAGAAATAGAAAATTTTCACCAATAGCAGCGTGAAAATTTGGCGAAACATTGTCAATGACATGATTCCTTTTGTGTTAGGCGGACATATTTCCCAGACAAATGTGTAGATCTGTCCACCCGTTGAAACACATCCCAGCCCATACCATAACACTAGCCCCAAGGAATGGATGGACTTCTTGGACAAAGCGACGATTACGGGGTAAGCATGTGATTGCCTATACCTTTTTTCGAACATCTGAAAATCGTCCAAATCTGAATTCAATAGTGAAGAGAACACTACGTCAATGATCGTTCTAATTGATATGTTGCCTTGCCCATTCCAGTCTTTGACACTTATGGTCACGTGTTAATGAAACTCCTCTTAATGGACGTCTAGAATCTAGATTTACTTCTTTAAAAAGTCATCTGCTGGTTTAGATGAGAACTTGGACCCCATCTACATTTTGAAGAGTATTCCGTGGCATTTTACACGTAGATATAGGCTTTTTTTCTCGCTCGAATGGTGAGGAAACGATCCTGGGCAGGTGTTGTTTTTCGTCGCCCCCAAGCCTTAGTCCTTTCAAGACGAAACCTGTCTCCCTGAGCCTATTTCGAAGTCGAGATAACACATATGACTGACTTGGAGCTTTTTCGCTACAACAACTTGAGTAAGGCCACCTTGCAACATTCGTATAGCCCTATTAGCCTCAGCTTTCGTTAATTTGCATCTTGGTATTTTCAGAAAACTGTTTTAAATCGAAGCCGTTGATTTCAACATAAGAACGTTCCTGAAGCATATGCAGAGATCCAAACTTCAGAAGAAAGGCGACCATGTTGACGAAATGTCTCAAACTGATTTTTATTGGATCGATTCAAGTTATTATTGAGTTTCAAAACGATAGAATACGATATACCCTTATATTTAATCATTACTTACATCAACTGTAATTCCTGGAAGAGAAAACCACTGAGCACGTGGTACATCATTTGGCACAAATCTGTAGAACTCGTTGCCATCTTTGTACCATTTGACCGAGTATAAGGTTTCTCCCTCCAAGTCGAAATAGCATTCTAGCGTGACACTCTGATTTCTAACTGCATGTGTTGGAACCCTCAACTCTTCTAGTTGAATGGAGAATACATCTGGAAGGAAGACAAGAATAATCAATTCAGATTGTTGGTACAGTAATGATCTGAAAAAATATCTGCACGAATTTAATCCAGGTTATATTAAATTGTGATGTCACTGATATCCTGAAGGTCTGAATGAATGTGATGGGTTAAAAGTTTGGGGCGGAAATATTACCCCCCCCTCAACCATTCAAAACTTTTCATCCATTCATGAAATGAAACTAACAAAAATATGAAACTTATTGTGATTAACAAAAAAATTAACAAACAAGAATATGACTCAAACATTCTCAACGAGTGACTTTCCGTCACATATTTCCAGAATAATGAAAATTTTACACTTTGGTAATATTACGAATACTTGGTTTCAGTGTATTTTTTCCTGTCGAACATAAGCATTTAATTTTTGGGGGCTAAGGATATTTTCAGGAGCATTCTTAGACTTTGTTCATTTTATGAGTTATACATCAAATTATCGCGATAATAAGTTCATGGAGAAAAATATTATTTCGATGAATTCCAGGTTTTGTGTGAATTTTTTATTTCTGAAGGAACATCCTGAATATCATGATTCTTTTGGAAGCCGAAAGCCACCTTCATTCTATGTATTTCATAGTTATTCATTGTTCTTTGAAGAAAATTATTAATTGAGGCTTATAGTTCTCTGAAGATGCAATTAAAGCGAAATGCATTACTTCAGATCTGATTTCTGAAATGGGTTACCGAAATGATATTCAACATCTCTTTGTGAAGAACATAAAGTTATGATAAACTGGAAGGTGGAATGAGAGTCTCAGAGTTGGAATTCGAAAATAGCGAAAACTACTTTTTTTTCATATGAAAACAGAATTTGTTCACCCAAATATCAGCTTGTAGGGAAAAAATAAGCAGAGTTTTTCAAGAGTTCTGTATATGCCTATAAATATATTTTTGAAAAAAGTCAGAGAGATTCTCATGAAAGGCAAAAATTGATTATATTCAATACCTCACATACAATTTTATGCTCATAGCTAACAGTTATTACTGAATATCTCGATCATGGTACATTTTAAATAAGGGGAACCCTCAAACGACGGTTACCCATTTCAAAAACAGATCTGAACAAATGCATTCCGCCTTCGTTGAATCCTCAGTCTTCTACAAGCCTCAATTTTTCAAAAAAGCATGGATAACTGAAAAACAGCTCCAGATTGCCATTAAATGAATGTGGCTTTCAGAGGTATATCCGAAAAAGTCATAATTTAGAAGGTGTTTCATTGATATTTTAGAATATATCATGAATGAAAGATTATTCCCTCATAATCTTGGAATGGGCACTCCAGGTGGGACACTCTGATTAGGTATATATTTGTTGAAAAAAATTACACCCGCAAAAATTCACCCTAGAACTGCCCAAAATATTAGTTTTGAAAAATAATGTGGTGCTTAAAGTAAACTAAAGAAATGGATCCCCTGAACATGATTTGAGAATGAAAATATTATTTTTGACATTGTTCAAATTCATTAATTAGATTGATGTTTTGCGTTTTGCTGTGAAAAAAAAAACAAGTTCGAATGACAATCGATAGAAACAATTAAAAGAGAAAATCCAGCATCGACTATCGCTATCATGAAGGACATGAAATATCAAATGAAGAAGCAGAATTCTGGTCCCAATGTTTGTCAAAAACTTTTACATGGAATAGGAAGCTGACACCAAACAATAATGAATACAGGGTCTCCCATAATCGAACCAACAAACTTCTAGTTGATGCTCAGGACATTGCTTTAGGCGCTTTCGACCAGGATCATATGGTGAAAAAAATGTTTCGTTTAGGTGCTAGCGCCCTCTGAAGATAACTTGCAGGCAACACTTTTTATAACACAGGTGTCAATGTCAAATATACCTGCTTTCTGATCCATGTTCTCACGCAAGAGAAAAGATGTGCTGATTCCATTTATTTTTAATTCTATTCCACTCAAATTTCTTCTGTTCTTGGCATCGGTAATCAATTATATTCAAAATTGAAAAATTGACTCCCAACTGTGGACCCCTTGGAATTGCAAATAAAAAGTTGAATTCGATTTTTACGGTGACGTATAAATCACGGAAAATATTAACACCGAACGGAAAGATCGTAAAAACTGTTCATCATCCACGTGCCGGCTCAAATAAGCTTGCCGATCGCGTTAAATCCATTGTACGCAATTGATTTAGGTCGATTTCTTTTTCGTTTTGCGCATGTGATTGCGAGAACGCAACAATACTGTTTAATTAAAACACATCCATTCGAAAATCTACCCAATATGGTCTGACCGGAATGTTTTGAAAGGATGAGGATTGATAACTCACGACCTGTTTAAGCCCATTTCCGGAAGCCAAGCAAGTGCTCGGGCGGCATCAAGGATTATTTTCGATTATACTTCGTATACTGTTCGATTAATGGATTCCTAGGCTCGAAATGTAGCATATTCGAATTTTCCGTTGAACAGTTAATGGGCGGAACATTGAGTCCGAGCGGATCCCTTTTATCTGGAGGTTTACCATTTTCAGATTACGAATGACCCAATATAAAAAAACCATCGGAATTTAACTGTACCGAGTGTTCTTATTTTTCCTTTCATGTTATTCCGCTGTTTCTTGCCGAAATTCGAAGCTTTATTGTTAAGAACTGATAATATATTTATGATTATTATTGTCCATCGCTGGCCAGGGACGGGCCCAAGGGGGCGGATGATCCCCCCCCAATGTTGGACGGGGTTGGCAAATTTTCAAAGCAGTCGGAAGATTTTCAAAGGAGTTGCAAAAATTTCAGAGCAGTTGGAAAAATTTCAAAGCGGTTGGAAAATTTTCAAAGCAGTTGGCAAAAATTTCAAAAGGGTTGGAAAAAGTTCAAAGCAGTTGGTAAAATTTCAAAGCAGTGGAAATACATAATTCCGAGAAAGTTTTGAAATACGAAGGAATCTGAATTAAAAAAAACAAGTTTGCAATCAGTACTTCACAATATATGTATAGCCGGCAATAAATGGTATTTGATCCAATATTTTTACCATCAAGTGTTGGAAGAGATGCGGCCTCAAGAACTAGGCACCCAGTTGTTTATTTTTCAGTTACGTCGCATGGACTGTGTCATAAAAAACCATCTGGTATCATAAATTTAGGCTGTAATTTTCAGATAAGCAGAATCTGAGGTACGCTCTTCGTACCTTGTGTTATGGTTCTGCGAATAAACAATAGGTGTATATGAATAATGAACCAAAAAAGATTCGAAGTGATGTTTTAGTTAGGTGGTGCCTTATAAAAAATTACAAAAAAAAAATTATGAAGCGGAAATGCACGGAGGACAAAAAGTATGAAAGAAATGTCACAACAAAAATCGTTCAAAACACTAAATATATCCTCAATTCCAAACACTTATTGCAATAAACGTTGCAAAGAGTTCGAAATCGCCAACACAAATTAGGAAATTTGTTCAAAATTGTTTCTTCGATATGACTGATTTAGGTGAAAACCGTTTCCCCTTCTAAATGGGAATCTGTTTTTTCTTTAAGAAGTATCTTGATTTATGACGCACACTCTGACACACATTCTCTGTTTTATTCCCTTCTTATATTTCATGGAATTTGTAAGCAAAAGTAAGGCTCATTTTTTTATCAAACGAAATTCATTTTCTGAAAATTTTGTTTCTATTATTCTGTGAATCTCATAAGTAATCAACTTCGATTTTTCAGCTACCCAACATTCAATCATGTATATTTCTTTATTTTATGGAATCTGCTTTTTTTGTGAAAAATATCTTGTTTTCTGATGATTGAAATTTTGAGATAGGTACACCAAAGTATGAAACTGAACTAAATTAAAGAATGAAACTCGGAATGAAACAAAAAGTGTGTCTCAAAGTTTCAGATTTACTTCAAGGTAGTCCTCAATAAAAAAAAAACGATTCCATAAAAAAAAGAAGCTCACATTATTGAATATTGGGTAATTGGAGAATCAACGTTAATTTCTTATCACTTTGATTATTAGAATTTAATCCTTTCACATAATAAAAAGAATAGATTTTTCAGAAAATATATTTTCTTTGATGAAAATGGGCCGTGCCTTCGCTCCCAGATGCCATGAAATAAAGAAAAGCAACAAAACTGAAGAAACAAAATTCCAAGCAACATCAAAATACTTTTCATGAAAAAACAAACTCCATAAAATCTACCTAATTACATGTTCGGTAGATGGAAAATGTTGGAATACACCAAAATGCTGTTGAAATTCGCCATTTTGAATTTTTTACCGAAACAAATATTATACCATTATATGTATAACGGCTTCCTGTTAATTCAATGTCTAGTTGGAAAATTTTCGATAAATTTCCCCCCCCCCGAAAAATTTGGCTTCGGCCCGTCCCTGTCGCTGGCCACAACTTTCTTCTATCTTTCAGGTAGATAACGATAAAACTGGTAATTTTTTGAATCGATCCACGAATCGGTCCAATTTTCTACTTCTTCATGAGACCGATAGTGCTGGTCAGACAGGCCAAGTTATAATCTGAGGAACCATATTCTAGATTCTAGAGAATACGATGGCTTAACAATAGGAACAGAGCATTCGATTAGCTTCAGCTGCAAATTTCTTCATATGTTCAGGTTGTTTCACGAATGATTGTGCAGGCTTTCAGGGCAGATCCAGGCCATTTTGGTGAGTCTCAATCAGTTTTAGAAATATGTCCTAACAATATTCGTTCAAGAGATACAGGATGTTTCATGTATTTTCACAGAAATTTTCTATAAGCATAACTCTTGAACGCCTGCATGGATCTTCATGAAAACTTCAGGGAATGTGTATGGACCAATGGCAAATATTCACACATAATGGCTTCCTGATAGCGCAGGCCAGACTGAGAAAATGATTTTCTTCATTCCACATCTTATAAAACACCCTGTACATAAAATTTTTGAAAAGCAAAATTATCCTCAGATTCTACTCTTTCGAACAAGCCTATCAGGATCAATGTCACACTTCGCATCATCATATTATGAGCCATTGATTATTTGGAATTTTCAATTTATAGTAAACACGGACCTGCAAATCTCCGAATAATGAATTGATTCATAATTAAATCGATTGAAAGCCTTAGTAACATTACTTAGATATTGTACTGCATCTTATTCCATCCAATACATGGATTTGGGGGACATACTCATCTTCGAATTATTATACTTTGAAAATTCTTTCTTCGAAGAAGTGTAACACGGATGCATAACAGCAAAATCAAATATTTCTAAAAAAAACTAAATTTAATCGAAAACTTGATTCAACATTGAACATTTAATTGTACTATTATGAAATGTACTTAAGAAAAAAATGTGAAATGTATCTCATGAACATGTTGTGTTGAACTGAAAAAAATGGACAATAAATAAGAAAAAAATTATAACTTGTTTTCGGAAATACCCCCTCTTTCTTCTAAACGTGTTATCAAATGAGCTACAGCTTTTTTCAGAATTTCTGGTCTGTTTCGTATAGCTTCACATGCAGCTTGAATACGATTAATGAAATGTTCCCTGTCTATGATTACTTCGGAGTAAACTTCATTTTTCATTCGATATGAATTAACACATTATTCGGAGATTTACTGGTCCGTGTCTAATAGTTGAAAATTCCAAATATTCGATGGCTCATAAAATGATGATGCGAAGTGTGACATTGATCCTGATAGGCTTGTTTGAAAGAGTTTTTATTGTAGAATCTGAAGATAATTTTGCTTTTCAAAAATTTGATGTACAGGGTGTTTTATGAGATATGGAATAAAGAAAATCATTTTCTCAGTCCATGCCTGCGCTATCAGGAAGCCATTATGTTTGAACATTTGCCAATGGCCCTTACACATTCCCTGAAATTTTCATGAAGATCTACGCAGGCGTTCAAGAGTTATGCCAATTGAAAATTTCTGTGAAAATATATGAAACATCCTGTATCTCTTAAACGAATATTGTTTGGACATTTTTCTAACACTGATTCAGAATCACCAAAATGCCCTGCATCTACCCTGAAAGCCTGTACAATCATTCGTGAAACACCCTGTAGATGCAGAATATTTAATACTCCAATATCCAGAAAAATTTCATAATGCATGCACAAATCCACTTATATTCCTATGGCGTCATTTTAACAAATACCTGAGATCATTGTATTAATTTTTTCAAGTACCATCAACTACAGCCAGCTATTGCAAAACAGCCGAAGCAAGGTTACACCTAATAAATGAGTTCGGTTCGCCTACTATTGATGACGTGAACAGGAATTACAGAACTAGACTAGCTAGAGAAGAACACATTAATAATCTATTTCAGCCCACAAGTGTTAATCAAAAATTCATCACCTCTACTGTATTATAAGGTACGAACATCCCAAGAATTTTTTCCAGAAGACCATTTCGAAGGAAATGAAATTTCAAACAGTCTTTCTGTTGCATGTCTCGTTCGAATGCGACTAACGACTAATACTTGGATTGCAAATTGCAACTTGCGGCACCAGCAGAGAAATTTGCCATTCCAACAGTCCTGTGTCTTATTTGTTATCAAATCGCAATCGGGTTCCGATTATTTCGTTCTTCTTGTATATACGGAGCTCATTCGACATTAACATTGAAATTCTTATGTTTCCATTACTGTATACCAGATCTGTATACGAATTTATTTTCAAGATTTTGTTGAACTTCAACTTAGTATACCCTTCGAATTTTTGTTGCAGAGATATATTAAATGAAAACATCATAAGTTTTTTTGCGAAATCTCAGTTGTCCATCATGACACAGACGAAGCATATTTTTGAAAATTGATTGTAAAAAATATGCTATCGATAATATTCGATTGAAAATGAATCGCTTATTCTCTACCTGAAATTTTTATGATTATTTGCATCAAGTTTTGGTGGAAAAAAAACTTTTGAAATTCAACTTTTTATCAAACAAACTCACATTCGAAGAAAATTAAATTTCATGAAAATTATTCCGGAACTATGAAAAGTAGCTTAGGCACATTTTTCTTGTTGATTGTTCAGTATCAATAGTCAACAAAATCGAATTACCACTTTTAGTATGAGCTTGGTCTGTTCTATCGATGTTTTGAATGTTATGTTTTATTCAAACTATTTCTTGAAGAAATTAGTTTGGACTTTCAACAGAACATGTTTCATTGAAATATATTGGTTTTCGAGTTACCCTACGATAGGGGATGCTTTAAACCACTTTGAAGAAATCACGGGATTTCTATACAACCTTTCTGAGAGAGTTTCTTTGACCACCTCACTCCTAATAATACTTGAAAGTACTTGAAAAAAATTATTTGGAACAAAAATATGTACATAATATACGTGAAAATTTTTTTTTTCGAAATTGTATCAGGCATTCGTTATCACAAAAAATTTATCAAAAAACCGAAGTTAAAGAGTACCTTGAAGAGGTTGAAATCTCTCGAATAGAATGGCCAGTAAGAAGTCCAGATCTCAATCTGATTGAGCAGGTTAAGGACAACCTCAATAGAAGGCTTAGAGAAGTTCAGAAAATCATGCAGCTGCTCTTAATGACTTAGGAATCCAACGCGTAAAAATCTGCGAAGGATTAGATCAGAACATTTTAAGATCACTCATTTTGAGTATGGACCTTCGTAGCCGGACTGTTATTAACGCAAGGGGTGGGAATACCAAGTATTGAATCACTAATCAGCATTCCTGTATTCTGAAAATTGTTCATTTCTTTTCTTTCACATAAGATTCGGTGAGATCCTGAATTTTTCTCCCATTTGATGGGTCTTTTTTCGTTCAGAACCTTCCCGAGAGAACATAAAAAATGAGTGATTAAGTCAATGTAGAGTTAACTTTCATCAAAATTGAGATTTTCAGAATGTGCGTTGATTTTTTTTCACAGTGTATTTGTCTTATTTTAGAATTGGTGATCGAACGCCACTGCTTCTCATATCCATATATCCCTGAAGTAACAGATAAAGTGGATGGCCGCATTGGTGCTGGAATATTTCGCGAGACAACGAAGGAACTTCAGTATCAAATTGACAGGTCTGTTTATATCTCTCGGGCTCCTAGCTCCGGAAAGTTCGTAATCAGGTAATACAGATATCTGACTGTTGACAACGCACGGCACAACTACGCCACATTTCACAAACATAACTTCGGCGACTAATTCAGCCACGTCAACGTTTCTAGATAACAAATCCATGACAATCGCCCGTCCCACAGTTATATCCTTGGATCTTCCTTCCCCAACCTGACCTGAATTATGACTTCCTCACTTATCTTACGCCACATCGTTCATGTACATTTCCTCAGATGTCATGTGTCCAAAAGGACACCGAATTCGCAACAAGTTCTATGACAATGCGGGACAAGATAATGATTCGTCATTATGGAAGTGATTTCGTTGTTCGTTATATACAGAGGGTAAGGAAAATGTCCCAATTATCGACAGTGTCCCAATTATCGACATTTCTGAAGTATTATCTGTATGATAAGAAAAAAAAAGATCTCATTACAATTTGTATACAATATTCTTTTCATTCATATTTTGAAGATCATATTTAGATCAAAAAATAGTTTCCCCTTACCCCTCCAGCATAAAAAGAACTGCTGTTCAACAGTCGCGTCTCAAGTAACACAATATGAACAACATTGCTCTTACAGCAAAAACTAATCTTTTTAGTTTAAAATAATGCCACATCTTAGCTGTAGACTAACATTTTTATTTTATCTATACCTTTGCTCATAATAATTGCATTTTTATTTTGATAATTGTAACGAACACAGCTTATTTGCTGCGATAGCATTATTGATATATATTCGTCTGCCGTTCAAGTTTTAATGCAATTCAAATAGCCATATAGCTTCAAAAGCTCTATCGCTTTCTGGTACGCTGTGATGTTAAAATTATGACTATACGTTCGCATCGACAGCTTAAATACTGCTATCTTGTGTGTGTATATGTCAAAGCCTTTTAAGTACTTAGGTTATGTTACATTTTGATATTGCCAATACCTTTTGATGAAAATGAAATGATCATATATATATGTAGGTATAATATTTTCACAATCATCCTTATAGTTTACCTAACTTTACCTTACCCAGATGTCCTCATAAGAATGTTATCTCTGAAGAGAGAAACAAAATAAAAAGTTTCATGAGATGATATAATTTTTTCATGTTAGTTTTCATCAATGAAGGAACTGACACATAAATACAAAACTCTCATCTGTGATAATATCCGTTTTGTTAATCATACAGTTTGTACCTCGATTGCCATCTGTCAACATGGACAGTGTCGACGCGTGCGCACAACCAGCATTTTGGTGTGTTGGCTCCTACATGAAATATCAATGCTGCGTTAGCAGCAACAGAGCTGTCGCAGAAATACTGTACTGCAATGCTTGTAAAAATGCTGGGTAACTGCTATATCGCTTCCGAATGACTATTTATCGAGGCTTCTTCGAATATGGTCGCTACCCTCACGAATATCTAATGAAAACAGAACAATTACAGAAAAAATTCAATTACAGATAAGAAATATCAAATTCCCTTTTAGCTGCTCTTTTATCAACGTGTCAACATTGAAAATATATCAATTGAAAAAATATATCGACTTATGGTGAAAAAAACATTAGATTCAGAATAAGATTAGAGAGTTAGCAATCCTGACATGTTACTTCGAACCTAAAATATCCACGTTCGATATGGTCTGCAAACTTTTGTTGCTGTAACCGTAATATTTGAAATTCTAAAGAAATTAATATCATCATTTCTTATTTTAGTAGTAGATTCAATGAGGCCAATCATGAAGTGTTTCAAGAATACCTGTCTTGAAACTCGTTCAACGAAAAGAATGAAAATTTAGATACCAATTGATGTGTGTCTTTTTTCTTCACCTACTTAGAAAATGAATTACTTCCTAGAGAACCCATTATGAAAATTGTTCAATAAAATAAAGGTTTTGGCTGGCTATGAGCATCGAAATCGGGGAGCTCCAGGTGGGAGTAGAACCGAATAAATTCGACTTATTCGTTTCCAATCGATTCCGGCACACCTACAGGAGTAGTTGACATCTTTTGTGCCGGATTCCTATTTACTGTTATCGAATGGCAGAATTTGCCACCGTGCGAATTTGTTCCAACGGAGAACCCGAATTTAATCAACTCCAATTCTATTTCATTTGGCTTCTCTGATCGATAATTCTGAATTATACCAGTTAGGTTTTTTCGGTTTATTAGTTTCAACTACCTCTCTCTATTTGTGGAGAGAAAATTAATTTTCACATCTGGTACCTTAGTAACTTAATTTTTCGATAGGAATTTCCCTTTATCCCAGATGCTTACCGGAACAATCAGAATAATTATTACATTGAGCTTATTGCTAAAGTCGTCAAACTTAATGAAAAAAGAAACAAATTTTAATTTCATACCCGGAAGCTACTCCCAAACTCGATAATGTGAACTTTTTCATCAATAGTTTGATTTGAAAATTATGAAGTAATGAGCGATCATGGTATGAAGTAATGATGAGGATATTCATTATTTAATTGATGAGTAGGAATGAATGAATTGAGAATGAGGCCGTTCCTTTCTTGAAACGTTTCATGAAAATTCATTCTGGTATTCTAAAATCAGACGTTTACTGAGATGATGATAGAACAAAACTTTTTTCATAATCAATTCTCGTTACCAAAGAAATATTGGAAATGGTTTGCCTGAATGGACTAAAAATTTTTAATTATTTCTTGATAAATTATTTTGCATGAAAGTTTGCAACATGATGTCGATTAGAAAATATTTTATTGGAATTCGAGTATAAAACATGATGAATGTACAGACAATCATCTAATTTCTACCTGAAGGAACTACTGAGTTGTCTGAAATCAACAGGGATGTCAAAACTAGTCGCTTTCAATTGTGTGTTAATTAAATACATCAAATCAAGCGTTGTTTCATTGTGAACGCAGTGATATAGCAAGAAATTTGGTCTTGATGGAGTTTGCGAGTTTTAAAGATTGAAATTTCGACGCGGGATTGCGTCACAGATAAGGATGAGGTACGTAAAACGTGTATTAGTTAACGATTTAATATCTGACATTACCGTGAATGTGAGACATTGCGAATGCTCAGGACGTCGTAAACTTTGAAGAATCAAGTAGTCTTTTAATGACAGCGTTCAAAGGTCGAGATATTTTTATATCATAAACAGGGGGTATTTAAAACATAGATTTAGAGGTCAGAAAAAATACTTCTTTCGTATACCATATTTCTCGATTCAGGATAAAAAGATATAGCCATTTTAAATTTTCACAATGGGCTATGCCAACCCTGGAAACATGACACTGAAGTTTTCTCGAGCATCTATTCTATCACCTTAACCTTTGAGAAAATATAGCAGAAATTTAATTCTGTGAATAATTTGAACAGAGCTGGAATCAGCTGAAGAAACCAATTTTTTTTATTTTGCTGATATGAATTTGATTCATTCATGAACTACTCGAAAAATGCGCATTTTACTAGATATCACGAAAAAAACTTATATTTTTCAAAATTGCCAAATATTAATTGGCATTCAACTTACTTTCAAGAGATAGTATCTTAGAATTCCTGATATAATCATGTCATGAAATGATATAGATTGGTAAAAATGAAAAAAATAAAATATGTGAGTGAAATTTCATGTTCGCACAAGATTTCCCACATTAATTGAAACCTTATTCTGAAAATCTTTTCATTCGATGGAATCATTCACGAGATATATTCGAAAGTAAATTTTTGAATGTATTTTCAACAACCTGTATCTTTCCAACCGAGCCGAATCGAAAAAAATTGTGGAGACAAAAAGTGCTTCTTTCGACCTCAGGAATCTCCAGGTCAAATATATGTTCAAATCAAAGACTGTATATTTTTACAGAAAATGTAGAAAAGTTTCCATATCGTTGTATCGTCATTCGATTGCTTTCGAATACTTCAGGTTGGGTTTTCAATCATACATTTAAATGGGTAATTATTGATCAATTTTATTAACGTAAAAGTAAGCTCCTTCCATGAGGTCGACATGAATAGTTATTTAATCATTTACCTTTTTGATAACAGCGATTAATAGTTCGAGACCATTCATCGCTAGAATGATAAAAAAGTTGATGTATTATTTATTTCCATGTTCATGAAAAATGGAGTTTCAGAACAGTTGTAACCTCACTGTTTCAGTTAACTTTATGTGCGGTTGCCTATGATTCATTCTTTAAAATAGGTGAAATCAAACATTTAAGTGGTTCATTATTGATCAACTTCGTGTATATAAAACTGAGTTTTATTAGGATACAAGTGCAGGAGGCATTGATATTCCCAATACTAACACACTTCACACTTTACACAAAATTCAAAAACGAGTCACAAAGTATCGAGTTTTTTAAATTAAGTGTGACAGAATATATATTATGTATATGTATATTGAATGAATTTGACCATGGAAACTGTGCTGGAATTAAATGTTTTCAGATTTGGAGATTCAAAAGTTTTCCACCGAGCAAACCCAGTGATTTCACAGGTTTTCACCTATCCTAGGAACTACTTGATAGGAAAGAACAGGGTGTGTTGAAAATGTTCGCATCCATTGTAAAGATACCTCTAGATTTCATATTCAGTCAATGTTGATATTCCGGAAAATCATTCCAGTCGGTCGTAGGGCATTCGACAACAAAGGAATTTAAACGAGATATACGAACGGTTGAATAGCATATTCTAATATAAGTTGCAGAATGAGCTCCTATACAATACGAATGCTAAATTCGAAAACGAGCGACGAAGGAGCGAGTTTTCGAAAGCATGAGTGTTGGAATTGCCTTTTGCAATCATTATTTGACGATATTTTCTCTATTTCAGTGAAGTTTTGTGAAAGGCTCTTGAAATTCAAATAAAAATTAAGGTTAGTGACTTTCGTTTTGTATCTGGACAGTTAGTGGGACTTACGAAAGTTGACAGATTACGGAATTCGAATTGATTTGATTCGAAGGTTGATTGGATCGGAGGTCAGTACTGACAACCAAAAAATGAAAAAGATAACCGAAAACAATGCTGTAATGAAGCCATTTCAACACTACTTTTATTACTGTAATGAACTCATTACGATACTGAAATAGAGAATAGTATATTCTAAAACAAGTTGCAGAATGAACTCCTATTCCAACACGAATGCGAAGTTCGAAAACGAGTGACGAAGGAGCGAGTTTTCGATAGCATGAATGTTGGAATTGCCTTCTGCAACGAGTATTAGACGGTTTTTACTCTATTTCAGTCAATTTTTGTGAAATATTCTCGAAATTAAAATGAAAATTCAGATTAGTGACTTTTTTTTATTGTATCTTGGCAGTTGGTGTCACTCACGAAATTTGACAGATTGCAGAATTTGAATTGATTTGATTCGAAAATTGAGTGAATCGGAGGTCAGTACTGACAACCAAAAACGAATGTAATGAGTTTTATTACAGCACTACTTTTAGTACTGTAATGAAAACATTACGATACGGAAATAAAGAAACTACGTTAACAGTACCAGAATGCATTTTCCTATAAAACAAAGCGGTCGAACTTCAACATATTCCATTCGAATTCAAAAACATCTCGCGGTTTCCGATCGGAAAAACAGTGGAAAAACCGCCTGACAAAAAGAAGGAAGGCTGTACGCCGCGAAAACAGCACTGTAGAATGGCGAAGATCAATATCTCAATGCTGTAGTCGTGGAAGTGTAAACAGTGGCTGAACGATGATGGCATCTGGAACTCTTTTGGTTTTAGGGGGTATTAATGAAATTTATGGATGTTTCTATCTCCCCACAATCCCAGTGAATAGAAGACTCACTCGAGCGTTCTACTGTGAATGCAGATAAAGTATAAATAAGGGGAGCGCAAAGAAAAATGGAAAATATGACGTTTGTCGATTTAGCAGCGATTCAGCTTCTGTCACGACCAAAGATTTCAGGTAGTTGTTATTCCCGCTATAGAACGATGAGGAATACTTGGAATGGAAAATTTGTCTTGTGATTTTACTCTGATCTATTCGTATTTTTGTGAGAAAGAAAAGATTTTCTTCGACTAGAGGATAAGTTTCATCGGATTCAAGTTATTGAGGTTGCCTGAAATTGATCTCACGGTTGTCGCTTGCGGATAGGGAGATGAAGCAGTCACTTATAGTAAAAACTTTGGAGCCGACCAGTTTCACTTTTGCCAACACGAATATGCCGACAAGGAAAAATATACGTATATTCTGAAAAAGTTGTAGATTCGGCTCCCATTACATGAGTGTTGGAATTGCCTTTTTCAAGGAGTAGTAGTCGATTTTTTCTCTACTTCAGTCAAGTTTTATGAAACATTCGAAATAAAATGAAAAATTCAGATTATTGAACCTAGTGACTTTATATTGTATATCAGCGGTTTGTAGAACTGTTACGGAATCTCATAAAGGAATTTGAATTTAAGTGTTTTGAAAATTAATAGGAACGAAACGAAAAGTATGATAACTGAAAAAAGCTGTAATTAGTCTTTTCCCTATTTCAGTATCGTGATGAGTTCATTACAGTACTGAAAGTAGAGCTGTAATGAAACTCATTACAGCAGTGTTTTCAGTTCTATTTTTCGTTTTGTGGTTGTCAATACTGACTTCAGATCTACTCAATTTTCGAATCAAATCAATTCAAATTCCGCAATCTGTCAAATTTCGTTAGTGACACCAACTACCACAATACAATACAATAGTCACTAATCTGATTTTTCATTTGTATTTCGAGAGTTATCAACAAAATTTCACTGAAATAGAGATAATATCGTATAATACTCGTTGCAGAAAGCAATTGCAACACTCATGCTTCCGAAAACTTGCTCCATCGTCGCTCGTTTTCGAATTTCGCATTCGTGTTGGAAAAGGAGCTCATTTTTCAACTTGTTTTAGAATATACTATTACAGCACTAATTTGAGTTCTGTAATCAACTCATTAAGGTCCTTGAATAGGAAAACGATATTTACAAATTGAACAATATTACTCAATGTTGAACTTGTTCATTTGAAAACTCATGGAAAAATAAAAAAAAAAATTTTTAGATTGTTATGTTATAAATAAATAATTCCTGAATATCCACTCATTGAAATATTTCATTTGAGGATTCTGCATTTTCCAAAAATTTTTCAGGCTTTTATCTCTAGTCCCTGGAATAAAAATCAATCAGAATCTTTTGAAATAATAGCAGAAAGGCAACTGAATAAAACTTGTGCACTGAATTGTCAGGGCCGAATTATTTGCCGAATTGTTGCCTAACAATAAAATTAACAATGGAATTGGAAAGTTGCTGCCTTCTTAGATTTCTGATGAAAAATTCCAAATCATTATAAAACAAGTGTGTTCAGAAGAAAGACACAGACTAATCGATATATTAAATTTTATTCTTATCATTAAATGAATGTTAGGACTGGTATTATGAAAACAGTTCATGAAAGACTCATTCAATATCATCTACAATTGAAATAAAAAATAATGAAGTCAATTGCAGTGAAAATGTTCTGCTCAATAATCAGCATTCAACAAATTTTGTTGAAGAAACCATTTCAACGTTGAGAAGAAATAATTCACGATAAATGTATAAATGATAATCAGGAAATTGACAGAAACAAAAAATTTCAATTTGATTCCCTATGTTTATAGACTTTCAGAATAATTGAAATGTACTCAATTGTACTCAACTTGAGAAAAAAGGTCAAAATTCCGCGTATTTGTGGAAAAGCTTAAACAGAAGAAACATGAGGATCACAAGAAATAGAAAATCGTGAGCATAAAAATGACATTCAAATTAGAGATAGGATAGATCCCAGATTCCAGATCATGTTGTGTGTTCCAGTAGCGTCGATTGCATGATGGATTGGAATAACTCGAAGTCGGCTAGTATTTTGATGGATGAAACTAATACACAATCTGGCCAATTGTTCGGTGGGTGTGGATAATAGTTGAATATATTTGTTGAGAAAAGAACTCATCTCAAGAAATCCTGCGATGAAGTAGCCATGTCTGATACCTCTAGACTCCAAAACATCACGAATCTTTAAAGTTCGAAGTGTAGTTTCGTTTTTTCTTTCTTAACGGTTAGGCAACAAATTTTACAAAAGATTTGGATATTGACTGATTAGTGCACATATTTAACGTTGGGAATTTTTCTATTATCAAAAAAATTTCAGAAAAATCTTCCAGTTCCTTGTTTCTTCTATACTTTTCAAATACACCGGTATTTTTGAGGAATTATCTTCTGGAGGCAGGTTAAAATCTAATGAAGATCAAACTTTTTTCAAAATAAAAGTCTTCCTCGTTTTATCCACGAGAAATGAGTCGGTTTCAGAAAATTCGTTCTAGAGGAAAAAAATCAAGTCTGAAAAGGACTTTGTCTGAATGTACTCCAGTAGAAAAATCCACAGACTGAAAAAGCTGCTACGTTGTCACATCTATAACACTTAATTGAAGCAGACTGATATTCATTCCAATTGATAGGTGAGTGGAATATCTCACTTAGTTTGGTGATAGAGTTTTGTATTTGAATTAGCTAACCTCAACACCTCCAATTTCAATTCTCATATTCTCAAGCAAATTTCCGCACCACTTTCCAAGAATTGCTTCAGGCGCGTTACATTGTTTCGTCCTAGGGTTGTTACCTGAACTCTCACATGCACGAAATATCCGCTGCTGTTCTACTTAATAATGAAATGATCAAGCACTCTAACGAAATATTCTGACGTTACTCATTTAGAATGCAAGAATTCACACAGTACCTCACAACTCAGGGACATTTACTTAATTTTCAAAGATCCATGATAATATTGATAACTACTGAATGCATATTGAACGGATCTAAATGCAACATTCTTACTCTCGCAGGTTTCAGTTTACAGGGCGGCCATTTGAAAACGAAACAGACGAGTTTACAAACGAAATAAATTTTTTCGATAGAAATGCTCGGACAGGTCGATTTCTGTTTCGAGGGGGACAACTTAAGATGTAGGTTACGGACGCATAGCGCTTCAACCCTTGCTACTACAACCCTCACCCCCAATTTTTGAATAGGGAAGATGGGGTGACTGATACCTCATTTGAAAGGTATTTTTATACTGATTTCAGCACAGTAATTGTTTTTTCATTTTATTCATTAGTTCTCAAAATATTCTTGACTAAGCATTTAAAAATTAAGTGGTGTTTTCATGGTACTTGTAGTGTTTTTTTTTTGTGAAAAACCTTTCAAATGAGGTATCACTCACCCCATCTTTCCTATTCGAAAATTGGGAGTGAGGATTGTAGTAGCAAGGGTTGAAGCGCTATGCGTCCGTAACCTAAATCTTACGTTGTCCCCCTCGAGACAGAAATCGACCTGTCCGAGCATTTCTATCGAAAAATATTATTTTGTCTGTAATCTCGTCTGTTTTGTTTTCAAATGGCCACCCTCTATTTCGAGAACTAATGCATAAAATGAAAAAACAATTAGGTATAAAAATACCTTTCAAATGAGGTATCACTCACCCCATCTTTCCTATTCAAAAATTGGGATGAGGGTTGTAGTAGCACGGGTTGAAGCGCTATGCGTCCGTAACCTACATCTCAAGTTGTCCCCCTCGAAACAGAAATCGACCTGTCCGAGCATTTCTATGTAAAAAATTTATTTCGTCTGTAATCTCGTCTGTTTCGTTTTCAAATGGCCACCCTATATGTACAGTGTATAGTTAACACCTTCTTGCATTTCTTTATAGAACTTCAATAATTTTTGCTTAAAGGTTACGAAGTATAACATATAATATTAGGACTAGCTCAATATTCGGAAAAGCATGTTTGTTTCATAATTAGTAGTTTATGTTCATACAGTTGAAAACGGTTCGAAAATCCAGTGTAATAATTATGTCACCTTTCATATGAAACGGAGAGGTTCATTTTACTTCTAGTACCTAGTAGCTACGTATTGTACAAAATTTGAGAACTATAATACCCAAATGATTTTGAGTCATCATAATATGACTTTGGTATCATTCAAAATATAATTGAAATCCAGAAAAAAAATTCATTACAGAAATGGTGGTAAGCCATTAATCTTGTTAAAAATACAATTTTGTTTGGTTCTCCGAATCGAATGCAAAAATGAGTTTCTTTTCCAATTTCGAAATTGAATTGAGACATTAATTGATCAAAGAAACTTGAGTTTATATTTATTGAATTAAATTGCCCACAAGAAAAAATATAGTTGCAGATCATGTGATCGACACGGAAATTTGTGGCAATTCAATACAGTCTCATAAATTCCAGTCCGAATTTCTTGGAATGATTTACTCTCTATTTCGGTATCGTAAAGAGTTCATCACAGTTCTGAAAGTAGTGCTGTAATGAAACTTATTAAAGCATTGTTTCAGTTATATTTTTCGTTTTGTAGTTGGTTAGTATTGACCTCCCATCGATTCAAGTTTCGAATCAAATCAATTCAAATTTCGGAATCTGTCTGATTTTGTAAGTCACTCCAACTTCCAAGATGAAATATAATAGTCACTTACCGAAATTTTCATTTGAATTTCGTGAGGATTTACAAAACTTGTTCGGAATAGAGAAAATATCGTTACAGAAGGCAATTCCAACACTCATGATATCGAAAACTCGTTCCTTTGTAGCTCGTTTTCGAATTTTGTATTCGTGTTGAAATAGGAGGTCATTCTGCAATTTGTTTTGGAATATACTATTGATGATGGGAAGGTACTTGATTATGATGAAAATTTCAACGTTTCGCTATCGAATTACTTTCAGAATGTATAGGATTTACTCACACTTCTCTATTTATTCTGAACTAATCTGGTTTTCGGAAAATTTGGAGAAAACCTCCAGGGTTTTTCTGAAAATATAATCGCCACAATTGCAGCAAAATCCTATAAAAGAATTTTCAATGGGAAAAAATTTTGGGATGATTTTTTCTCCATTTTCCCTACTTACCAGAGAGTTTCAGGAATTTTCGTGAAAACAAGAGACAGTTGTGTCAAAAGTTTGAGGCTTTTACGACCGGATATAACTGACGTTAAAGGAGTCATCCAGGCTCATTATCCGTGGTCTATTAGGAATTTTTTCACCTTACGTTTCGCCTACAACTGCTTCAGGCGTCTTTAAAGGAATCGTGGTCTGAGGTTATAACTCGACCACTGAATTTCCGGAAGTGATGCTGGACTCGATTCGTTGGCCCAACTTATACCCTGATAAATGGCTTGACAAGGTAGTGGTTACTCACGCGATGATGATTGGTCCATCGCTTCCACTTCCTAGTGGCTTGATTTTGGTCGTTTCAAATACTGCAACCATGCGCTATGTACCAAAGGAGTTTCTTTCCTTCTGTTCATGGTGTTCTGATGTCATATGAACATGAAAACTATTGAGATATAGAAATAATGTCAAAGACTGAAAATTTTCTGAAATTGATATCTGCTTAGAAATATCAACTCAGCAAGGAAAATAAACCGGGTCCGATATTGGCGGTTCATTCGATTCGCAAATTTCCGATTTTTCCATCATATCTTGTTGATGGACATAAATAAGACTCGGAAGGGTTTCGTAATATTCTCATAAAAAGAGCAGGAAATTAAATTTATAATCTAGGGGAATAAAACATCCTTCCTCCCCGTTCCGGGTAAATATTCAACGGGTAGGAAGAATTATGTTTCGTCTAATCAGAGAACGCCGCTCTATTTAACATCGAATTGAATACGGTCTGGAGTATTTACTGAGAAACCAAACTGGGGAAGCATCCCGGATTCTTCGCTGTCTATAAATATAAATGACACGCCTGTACGCCCATCCATGTTCCCCCAGTTCCCGCGGCATCATTTGCAAAACAAATTGAAGAGTTAACATCGCGCAGCACTTAACAGATTAAGACTGGTCACAGCGAAGCTCATCTGAGCTTTCTGAGGCACGTACTGCGGTCTCCGAAAGAATGATTTGCTGATGTTCGAACCTGCGAGCGATGCTTATTCACCTTAGGAACAGGTCCCATTGTTTTCCTCAGGATTCCCGATATCTATCGATAGTCATCTGAAGGAACGAACTCGAGAGTGCAGATTATGGGATAGCAGTAGAAAGAAGTAACTTGGATTCGAGTTCAGCTGAAACTGAACACGGAGATTTCGAAATGTAATGGAATGAACCTCCAACTATAGGCAGAAGCAGCAGTAAATGTAATAAAGCTTCATGGGCCCAAAACACTTTTTCACTCCCATCGCCATTCTTGAAATGATCTTTAGTAATTTGTCAACAGGTGGTAAAATAGGACACGTAAAAAGATTCTACCAGTTATCTGCTTCTGAATCATGTTATTTTTCTTCACAGAATAAAAATGTTGCAACTTGCAACAACCATTCAGCGTATCTCATACTCACATCAGATGAAATTTATCAAGAAGTAAGTAGAAACAATCCTGAGATGAGTCATGTGGCAGTATAAACGCTCCGAGTATGGGGTGATTGAAATACAGAAGAAGTTTGATGGAAGGTTTCTCGAGAATGCCTTGAGAAAATCTAAAATGATAGGAAAAGAGAAGTAAACAACGAATTTAAAGTGAGCTCAGATTTAAACTTCTGGTTCCAAGATTTGCATATCACAAATGATAGAGATAATTTGGAAAATTGATCAGGCTGAACCTACTTCGCCTAAACTATCAAAATACTATAAGGCGATTTATGTTCTCAATAATAAGGTGTTAGCAACAATTTAGATTTTGGGATGATTCGGTTCTTCCTGTTGTATCTTATCTTGTGGAACGATTTCAAGCAATCTTTTTTAATGGCAACATTTCATTTCTTTTTGAAACTTGCCAGAAAATTTCACAAGAGTCCACTTAGGGTGCTTTTATACAAAAAACAGTTACTCCCTTTCTAGGATAGTTAAAAGACTGATTCTTGTTCGTACCTTGAAGAAGGAATTCATGCAACAGAAGTATATTAATCTGAAGAATTGAAGGACAAAATTCACCGTCTCTTCAATGACCTCATGGCTGACTCCTAGCCGTTAAGAAGATTGATTCGTTTTGTATTCGTGAGAACGGAGGACATTTTGAACACCTACTCTAATTTGATTCTGTTGTATGCAATTACGAAATATCACGAATATTTAGCTCACTATCTTTTATATCAAAAAAGTTATGTTCTAAACAACTTGGTACAAACCTTGTTTCTTGCGCCCCCTATGAGAGTCAGACATCAAAGCACATTCATCAGATATATCAGCTTATAAAGCATTTAGGTATGAAATTTTATTACAATGTTTCCAGTGGTTTCGGCAGAATCTCAAGAAATTTCTTTGTTTTTCTGTCTTCTTCAACACCCTGAGTCTTGAATACAAATGGCGTTACGGAAAATTTTCATAGAACAAACCTCTCTTATTCTTCAATTTTCTATATATTCTGTAGAGTAGGGGCACCCCGTATTTATGATTCATATATAGCAGTTTATGATGTTCTTTCAGAAAATTGTGTCTTGGAGCATTATGCGAATGATAGCATAGCGGAAAACGGGAAAAGGCAGTCAATCAGTGCACTCTTCTGTGTGAGTAAAATCAATCTGGTGAAAAAAGCCACTAGTTCTCTGGCATTCTAGACGACAAAGCAAATTCGGATGAAGACAATTCATCATGATCATATCATCTTGAATCAGAGGAATATGCAGTCGTAAACAAAGAAAATATCCAGAAATGTATGATAATCTAGAACGCCGATGTCGTTTTGTGCTGCTAAATATGACGGTTGGGCCGTCAGAGAAGTAGAAACTTTTTTTCTTACAACAACTCGTTTACGACTTAGCGTTATCCCACTACCCATCGTTGTTTGGTTTCGGAGTTGCTTTGGTGATATTTCAGGAGTAATTTTAATTTTCAATTGTGAAATCCAAACACATTGGTATTTTCGAGAGGAGCGCAAGAAATAGCAAACTTTTCATAGTGCAAAATCAGAGTTTCCTTTTCCTTCCTGTAAAAACACATTTAGGGTGGTTTCACAACAAGTTACTCTTTTATCATTTGGTTTAATTCGTATATAGGGTCTTTCACGAGGAACCTCACCCATATTTATACGGGAAACTACTGAACGTATTCTCATGAAATTCAGCACTTATAAGTATTTCACGATGCTGATGAAATCTAAAATATTTTCAAGGCATGAGCACGTCCGGTTTTTTCCGGAAATGACGTCAACTTCCGTTTTTCAAATTAGAACACCATTTTTTTATTGCAGAAATAGATTCCTTAGAAAATTTCAAGTTATTCTGATGTAACATTTTTCAGTTTTGGTTGGAAAATTCTCTCTGAACGGGAAAATTCGAAAAAAAAATCGATAATAGAGCTCCGCTGAAACAAGAATAACTTCGAGGTTTTTGGATGGAAAATTTTTATTTTTGGGATTTTTCAAGATGTAAGATGGATGTATCCACTTTAAAAATCAAAATCGCGATTCATGATACAGGGGGTGAAAAAATCGCTTTCAAAGTTAGGGATGACAAAATCGTGAAAAGTCAATTTTTTCAAATTAGAACCCCATTTTTCATGGCAGATATTGAATCTACGTTGAAAAATAATGTGAGTGTATGCATCACACCCTTGCCCTAAAGTGGATATTTTCTGAGTTATTCATAAAAAACTGTTTTTCGTCTTGAATTTTCAGCTATTTCTTTTCCCTTCAAACCAAAAAGATGAAATTTTCAGTTATTCTTGTTTCAGCGGAGCTCTATTTTCGATTGTTTTTTCGAATTCTCCCGCTCAGAGAGAATTTTCCAACCAAAACTGAAAAATGTTACATCAAAATAACTTGAAATTTTCTAAGGAATCTATTTCTGCGATAAAAAAAGGTGTTCTAATTTAAAAACGGAAGTTGACGTCATTTCCGGAAAAACCGGAGGTGCTCATGCCTTGAAAATATTTTAGATTTCATCAGCATCGTGAAATACTTATAAGTGCTGAATTTCATGAAAATACGTTCAGTAGTTTCCCGTATAAATATGGGTGAGGTTCCTCGTGAAAGACCCTGTATAACGTATGATTTATTCACTATCGAATAATTGGATCGGAGGGTAGGATTAAAAATACTGCCAATGATGTGTCCTTGATCTCACTCTATCAAATGTTTTGCACATCATGTAAGTTAGTGTTTCTGTTTATATGAATAGTTTCTAATTGTCAAATGTCGAGAATGAAAACATTTTTCATTATGATTATAGACTGCTTTCATTTCGATTCTGTTGTTACAATCTCTTCTTTCGGAGATGGGAGGTAATTTCAGAAGCCATAATTCAACAACCTTCCTAAATTACAGAACGCACATCCCCATAAACAGCTTTAATTGATGCCGATCATTTTCGGCAGAACGGCGTAATTTACGAAAGGCGTAAAGGAGCCCTTTTTATTGCAGGGAGACACCAAAACATTGGCTGTTTTAAAAGTTCGGATCCAGGGTTTTCTCGTTCGGTGAAATCACCTTTTTATGGCCGAGTTTTCCAGCAGGAATGTTCTTTTATATATTTGCGTTTCGTTAGATACTCGATTTTAATTTTGGTCGGTTATCTGCCTAATTACACGGGCTCATTTTTAGGGAGGGCAATGTCATGTTCGTTGCCTTTTTCGCTTCTCTGCTTCGCTGTTTTGTACTCGTTCGGGATGAGAGTCGTCGGTTCACTGCGCGCCAGAATGAAGATGAACTGGCGTTTTCGACTTAATCATCACGAATAGAATTATTCTGCCTTGTCCGAGGAACTGCGGATGAAAGAATCGATCGCCTGCATAACATTAACAGAAAATTGAAGGGAGAATATTCTTGTCTTCATTATATATATATATATCTATATATTCTTATGAAAAAGAGAGCTAAAATAATACAATAAATGTTGAAATAAAAAGTACCTAAGCTGAGGTGAAAAAAGAACGGGGTATCATAACTACTACTACTATCAACACTAGTATCATACGATACTATACAGCCAGGGGAAAAAACCTCAGCCGAAAAAACCTGCCTCCCCGTAAACAAAATAACATAAAATATCAAATATCAGGAAAATCTTGAAAGACATCAGTGTGATCATCTTCATGTTATCCGTCGATGGGCTCGGATACACAGATTCTTCCCAAAACGACTCGCAATTCTTAATCTGAAATGAAAAAAGACAAAAGCAGAAAAAAAACCGATTATTCAGATTAAATCGAATGCATTTTGGAAATGCATTTGCTACTTTAAAAAACATCAACATAAAGATTTCTTGGCCAAATAATGTTCGGAGGTTTATGAATATTTATGACAGAAATGTCACAAAATTTGAAAGAAATTAAAGAAAAACTCCATCAATTTCCTCTTTCCGAATCTGTTGAATGTTACGAAACCGATAATTTTTCAACATAACATGCTAAACTTGTAAAAAATCAATTAATACATAACTTTCAACTGTCCTCTTTCACAATGATTTTTTTCTGTTGCCGTGTGGGTTTCTTGCAGAAGAATCTCTTTGATACCATGTTCATCAACTAATTTGGAGACGTAATCACACTTGCCCTTCGAAATTCCTTCGATATTCAAATTTAAAATCCACAAATTGTTGCTCTCTGGTCGTGAGGGTTTTTTCAAACCGGATACGACCTTCCAGGTGATGATTTTTCGGCATTTCAGATGATTGAAGACCGCTACGGGACCCCAATGAAAGGCAATCATCTCCCATAGACAAACCAAACATGTTATAACACAAGAAAACAGAATATTTTTCAGCACCAAAAACTAAGACATATTTCGAGAATTGTCATTCTGACAAAAAAAATTTTCTTCATTAAATTAGATGAACAACTTTGCTTTCGTCGTTTTGCAAAAGCTGGCTGTAGCTCAGTGGTATTTGGAATAAATAGAAAGTAGATGTCATTCGATAACCTATTCATAATGAAGTAGGCATTCGTCAACATATCGTCAAAATATCAGTTGATTCGTATCTGTGATATAAAGTTTATTTATGCCCACTTGCAACGTTTTCTGGTTCAGGCACCCTTATCTAAGGCGCCCTTAAATTTTGAGTCATGCTTTTCCCCGCCTTAACCGATCAGATCTTGCACCGCATACCTAATAGAAACGACTTTGTTAAGCACGAGCTAAGCAGTGCCAAATCTGGCAACACTGTATAAATCTGTGGATTTGTTTGTTTTGACGTAGAAATGTGACATGATCATATGGTTTTGTGTCGGCACTGAGCACAGTGAAGTAAGAAGAACACGCGAATTCATAGACAAAAAAGATAATTATGCATTTTCCTTCTCAGTATTCTGATTCACAGAAAGACATATACTCTGGGCCGCTGACATCTGACGAACTGGCATACTACAACCAATTTTTGTTTATTTGAAGAAAATGATTTGATTTGATTTTAACAATTCTGTATTTGTAACTTGAATGACATAATTCTGCACCTGTGGAATATCATCGAAGTAATACTTTTCATATTCACAAGAGTAAATAGTACCTGCAGAATTAATAATTACATGAGTAAAATCAATTGCTCCAATAACACGAGAAAATCCAGCAATTTGGTGAAATTGGGATTAGGTGGAACTTAATTCTGCTTCTGTCTGAGGCATTTTTATGAATACTGAAACTCGAACAACTATTCTTGATACTGTACATTCGTGGATTTTCATAAAATTGGCTACATCCAATAAATGTCCTGCTGGCACCTCGCCGGCACGTAAGGAGTTGAATCATCGGTGATACACTCTGATTCCTACAATCATCAAGGCTTAAACTCCCTTTTCCTAGGTTTGACATCATCATATATAAGATATAAAGAGATATGTACTTACATATCACTCGGCAATTCTGAATCATCCTCAATTAATCTCAGCAGTTGCAGAGTAGTTTTTTATGGTCAAACGAAATCGCCGAAAAAATGAGAATTCGTCCATCTCATGGTAGTGATCGGCCCTATTAAATTCTAGACTTCTAGGAAAGCCATAATCAATGATATCTAATATGTCGAAATCATCCTCATATAGATAAAAATCTATCCATAATAATTATTAAATTCACACAATCAAAAACAACACGTCAAAACTGAAGTTTCTTTTTGACGTTTGAATAATTGAGTCGGGCTAAAGTCTTGTTTAAGCCATGAATATTCGCGGCTCAAAATAGTCATAACTTATGTGGCACTTAAACTGCGGTGCAAGAGAATCGGCGTCACAAACCTAACTTAAAATTTGAGTTGGACGTAAGTCAGACATATATTTGACGGTGCAAGTGGGCATTATTTATTTATTTCAACTGGGATACATACAGGTTCACCCACTACCCACTACAATATCATCTTACTTTAAAGTTGCACAGAACGCTATATTTATATATATCTTTGCTTTAGCAAAGATTCCAAGAAAAATCTACAATCATGATATACAATGAATCATAAACAAACCACAACCGAAAAACATTAACTAGCGGCCAACAAAGTACTGCCTCAAAATATTCCTGAACTGAAGCTGCGACACCAAGAATATGTCGAACAAATCGGATAATTCGTTACAACTACGCAGAGACCTACAGATTGGTGAATTCTGTGAACTGAACAAAAAAAAAATATTACTTTTACGAAGATGCCTCTGCGGGACATTCAGTGAGACCGAAGAAAGCAGACTCGAACAACAAATTAAACCCCTACATAATTTAAAAACAAAATGGACGTCGGAGATCACCCTACTGTTTTTCAAACTCATCATACCAAAATGATTCAATGCCAGTGTTATATCTTCATCTGGGAAGGTTAAATTTGTTTTGAAGCATGAAAATCTGAGGAATTTCCTTTGAACTCTTCCCAGTCTATTTTTATAGATATCATACTGAGGATTCCAGATAACGCTCCCAAATGATAAACGGCTCAGAACGTATGCAGTATAAAGCATCTTTATAGGCTTCACGGTGGTTAAATTGAAACACTTCCTTTTTATGTAGCCCAAAATCCTCAGCGCCGATGAGCAAATGAAGTCAACGTGACGATCGAAAATGAGCTTGCTGTCGAAAATTATGCCCAAATCGCGAATAGAATTAACTTTTGCCAATATTATATCATTAAGTTCATATGAATTGTTGACAGTGTTCTTATTTCTGGTGAATGTGATTACTGAGCATTTATCGTAATTGATATATAATCCGGTGTTAGAACAGAAGTGACTAAATCGATCCAAATCCCGCTGAACCGCGGCGCAGTCGGCTAGAGACAAAATTCGGGAGAATATTTTCACATCGTCAGTGTACAGCAAAAATTTACAGAAGCGAAAGCATGACTTCATGTTATTTATATATATATATATATAAGGAAAAATAGAGGACCCAGGTGAGATCCCTGGGGGACGCCGGAAGTACAGGGATACATGAATGATCTGTAGCCCCTCAAGGGGCAACTGGGATCTATTTGTTATATAGGATATTATCCACCTCAAGAGATCACCACCCACGCCGGCCTCAGCAAGTCGACAGAACAATCGAATAATTGAATAATCGTGAGATTCGTATGCTACCCGAGAGATGGGAGAAAGTAGTGGCCACAAATGAGTAACCAGTTTTTTAGATTTAAGGAAGCAAAGTTGTACAAATGTGACTCATAATTTAAGTATGCCGAGTCTCTTGTTTGAAAGCATATTGCGAACCATATAAAAATATTTTAGTCGAAGAGCAACACGGATTTATTGAGAGGAGAAGTTTGAAAATAAATTTGTTGCAATTTAATTATCGATTGTATTTAAAAAAAAAAAAAATTTAATTCAGATGACACACTCAATTGAACTTTAGATAGGGTCAATTATTTTTCAGAAATAGAAATTTGAAATTCATTTCATACTCACATACATACCAAATTGAATTTCAGAAAATATTAATTGTAGGTGATTAAGAAATTGAACAATGATACTAAATGAACTTGAATCATCACGTGAAACATTTAACTTTGAACACAAAACTGAAAAAGCCATGTCTGCCATGTATGATCACTCAATCTGATTACTTGTCAATTGCATCTCTAATTCAATAATATGTACTCAATTGAGGTGTTATGAAGCTACAGTGTTATGTGAGGGATCGATTGAGAAGGTTGAGCATATTTTTTGAAAAGAAGAAAAAGAACCAACAACAAGAGATTTCACCAGATTATATTGGTTTTATTCATACATGGAGACATACCTGATTGAATATGATGATATAATAACTATTATGAAAATATGACTCAAAATTCGACTACAATTGACGAATCTGAATATCATGTGACATATTCCAATTCGTGTTCATGGATTGAACTCTTGTATCTTAAAAATTAAATGTATGAATTTTGAAAAACTGGACATGAAGTATCAATAAGAATTCTTGTATTAACAACCATAATTATATGGTGACAGTAATTTTGAAAACGAATTTAGATCATTGCAGTTATTATTATCATTATTATTAACATGAACAGGGGTCGTGATGGCTTCGTTCAGCCTTCCGGGAACTTCGACCGCAAGGACCTCTTGTTCTCAACCCTACTCGTTCATTTAAATCCCAAGGAGGCCATCAATGGTATTGATGAACCCAACGACATCCTTAGGAGCCTTGGCAGTTATTTCATGTGAATTCACAACCGACTTCCCCATATAAATGGTTCTTAGTTCCGCCAGCTCTGGACACTTGCATACCATGTGTTCAGCCGTTTCTTTCTCTGATCCACATAGCCTGCAGGTTTCATCTGCTGACTTTCCCATGCGATACAAATGATATTTATATCGATAGTGTCCCGTCAGCAGACCCACCATTACTCGAAGCTCAGCTCGTGGCAGCTTTATAAGCTTCCTGGTGTAGGTCGACGAAAATTCCACAAATCTCTTGGCTTGCGAAAGTCTAGCAGTATTTCTCCAAAGCGTTATTTCGTTTGCCGCTTCCCATTGTTGGACCGCTTTCTGGTATTGGTCTTTTCCAAGCCCACAGGAAGGTCCAGGTCCAACAGGCTTCAGCCTTGAAGACTTCTTCGCCAGTTCGTCGGCTATTTCGTTTTCCTCAATACCACAATGTCCTGGCATCCATAGTAGAGTCACTTTGTTGCCTCTGGCCAGTTGCTTTATGGTATAACGGCATTCATATGTCAGCCGAGATTTCTGGCTGTCTGATTCCAGTGATCTCAAAGTGGCCTGACTGTCCGTGGTGATATATATATATATATATATATATATATATATATATAAATATATATATATATATATATATATATGCGCCCCTTTAAGATTCCTTTGAAGGCACTCTTGAGCGCAGGTATAGACTGCTAGTGTCTCAGCCTGTTAAACCGAAGGTTCACTTCCGATGGACTTGGATATCCTTGATTTAGGTCCACATATCCCAATGCTTGCATCCCTTTCTGTTTTCGATCCATCAGTTACCATATGGATGACTTCTTGTCTATACGATTTACGAAGTTCATTGCACTATGACGATCACCAATGATCGTTTCGAATGGCATTTTGAAATCGTATGTGATTGGCATCACATCTGAGGTTTTGTCAAGAGGCTTGAGTCTAGTTAGTTCAGTATCCTTGCAGTTAGTTTTCAATGAAGATTTTCCAATGATGATAATAAATTATCGAATTGACAAACCTAAATCTTTCTTAATCTCTGAATAGAGCCAGGACTTTTTAAGATATATTGTTTCAGTTCGATTCCAAGGTCTTGAATGAAATGAACAACAAAAAAAGATCTCACAACAGTGCTTAGCACATTACTTTCTGGACCACCAAGTAAAAAGGCAAACATGGCGGTACACTTTTAGAGGTTCGTCCAGTTGGGAAACCCAATGACGTTCCTAGCGCAATACTCAACTGTTGACCCTTGTTAATTGCGCATATTTAACGGATCAGTTTCATTAACGTCCATGAATCTCTTGGGTGTTCACGTTTGCATGATAGCCAAGTACACTAATCAATCCCACATCGGAAAATCGGAGAACGAAAATTGGAAACGGCGAAACATAATTAAAATTTTCTGCTTCACCACTTGTGGTACAGGGGCTCGGGGTCAGGGGGGGGGCGGACACGTCACCCCTCAGGATGTATCTGACTCATGTGTCAGTCCGAATTAAACAATGCCTTTCATTGCCCTGTTCCGCTTGGAGTGCGGGAAACTTCCTGTGATTTATTACGCTGTCAGAGACCATGAGGATTATCGAAAATGGCGGGTTTGCTCAAATTCGTGACGACTCTATGCTGTTATTATGGCGTGGTTGATACGGCGAACTTTGCCTTTTTCTTGTTAAGCGACGTTGTTCAGAATGGATCCGTATCTGAATCACGAAGTCGTCGCGATCCTGAAAAATGGCTTTCTAATTAGGAGTTTGTGCCATATCGATTGAATTATGAGGAACTAGGAGTTTGGTTGTGCACAAGTTGAGGATCATAGAAACTCATGGTCCGTCTTTCGATGAATGAGAATAAAACAGGACAGTTTCATGGCATACTCATGATAAATAATAATTATAATTCGACTTCATTGAACCATTTCAACAATTTATAAAATAATCATACAACTTCTATCTTTGAAAAAAAAAAATCATGTGTCATGATGAGGTACCTATGAATGTAGTCAAAGAATGCATCCACCAAATAAAGAAACCTATTACCATCCTAATCAATCAGATCTATAAAATTTATTATGATCTGACGAAATTATACACACAATTCCGATGAAATTTAACAAGTTCTGCCACATCGTAATACATTTGACCAAATTGGTAAGTTGAATATGAAATTTCCACCTGAATGTTAGTTTCTTCTCAGGGAAATTTATGTAATGTTGTGTTGTGTTATTGTGACCAAATTGTTCATTTGTTTAATATTTTAATAAACTTTTTTAGTCCTGAAGAAGATCCCAAACAATCCCGACAATTTGAAGAGAGTGTGTTATTCACCCCATTCGCAGTCCTGAAGCCAATATCCCTTTTCTATAGTTAAATGCAAGGACGAGATTGTTGATATGGAACCTATTAGTTTGTTGACATCTTTCTCAAAAATTTTCGAAAAGATATTATCAAATAGCATAATGAATCCTTTGAAAAAATTTAAGATCCTCTCCACTTGCCAGCATGGTTTTATACATGAAAGGAGTACAGAAACAGCAATTTTCGACCTTACCCAAAGAGTTTTGTCTTTTCTCGAAGAAGGAGGAGATACCGGTTGGAGTGTTTTTGTATTTATCTAAGGCCTTCGATTGTGTAGATCACAAGCTTTTATTACACAATCTCAATATGTATGGAATCAGAGATAAACAGTTGAGACTACTGGATAGCTATCTTACAAATAGAAAACAGAAATTACTAATTTCAGTCAACGGAAAAACATTCAAGTCAAAGGAAGCCAACATCAGGATGGGAGTGCCTCAGGGCAGCATATTGGGACCACTGCTGTTTGTTCTATATATTAATGACTTACCGGCAACTTCTCCTTCACAGTACTTGATGTATGCAGATGACACTTATTTAACAATTCTGTCTGTCAAGAACCCACTATCAATTACAAACATGATTGAGGAATCAATAGATAGAACTGCAAGATGGTGTACAGAAAATATGCTTCTCTTGAATTAACATAAAACTGAGTGCATAATTTTCTCAACAGACAAATCAAAAAGAGCTTATCCTGAAAATATAACAGGGTCAAACTATAATATCACAGTTGGTAAATCAGTTCGTTTCCTTGGTGTAACTGTAGATAACAACTTGAAATGGTACAATCATATAGAGGAGCTGAACAACAAACTGAAAAGTGTAATTTACTCGATGAGTGTCCTCAAGAAGCATGTTAACCTTGATGTCTTGAAGATCATATATTTTTCTAATTTTCAGTCACTCCTTAGTTATGGCATTATTTTCTGGGGCAATAGCCAACATGTAAATATAGTATTTGTTATACAAAAATTGGTGTTGAGAATTATGATGGGAATGAGATACAGAGAATCTTGTAGAGGATTGTTTAAAGCTAATAATATCTTAACTGTACATGAACTTTATATAGTTAGAATTTTGTTATTCATAAAAAAGAATCCACATTATTTTGACAAATTCAAGAGCAATAATAACAGGCGAAATACGGCCACTTGTTATCCCAATCATAATTTAACAATGACTGAGAGGGGAGCACTGTATATAGGTATGAAGCTTTTTGATTCATTGCCGAGAAATCTGCGAAGTACAGATCATCATGAAAACTTCAAGAAAGAACTTTATCGTGTCTTAATCGAGTGGGAACTCTATACAATGGAAGAATTTATAGAATCTTGTACAAACCAAAACGGATCCTAAAATGTTTTTCTTTTTTCTCATTTTGACGTATTTCATGTACTGTGACATGTCATTGTATGTATTGCTACATTATTCTGAAATAAATTCATTCTATTTTATTCTATTCTATTCTACAGATTGAGAAAAATCGTTGGTGCCAAATTTAGTCTCAAAGACTCTCACACTTAACTCCGCCGACTCTCCTATGCTATTATATACAAATAAACCCCAGATAAAACAGACAATTAACAGCCCCAAGGTTATGAAGTATATAATAAGACCAAAAAAAAAATTAAAAAAAACAGTCTGCATTGATCTGACGTTATCAAGAATCATCAATACATAATGAAAAAAAAGGAAAAAAGCCAAAAATTAAAAAACATTTATTTACTCTCTAGAAGAAAGGAAATACTCTAGCTGAGACTTGAACGCGAAAAATGATGTGAAATCTCCAAAATCCCCACCAGAATAGTTGAACACTCTCGCAGCATTATACAGGGTGCGGCACGGAGGATGGATGGTTTTAAAAAAAATGATAAAAGCGTTAATTTTTACTCAAATCAGATTCTCAAGGAAATAGCATTTGAGACAGTCAAGTGTGGAAAATCACATCAGGCAGGTGGTGGCCGAAATCGGTGATGCAGTGCTGGAGGCGCTCTTGGAAGTTCGCGTAGACACTCTCCAACATCGCTCTCTCAACTTGGGCAACTTCCACGCGAATAGCCCTTTTCAATTCGTCCAGAGTTCGGGGCTTGGTCTCGTATACTCTAGCCTTGAGGCTAGAATACGACGAATTGAAAAGGGCTATTCGCGTGGAAGTTGCCCAAGTTGAGAGAGCGATGTTGGAGAGTGTCTACGCGAACTTTCAAGAGCGCCTCCAGCACTGCATCACCGATTTCGGCCACCACATGCCTGATGTGATTTTCCACACTTGACTGTCTCAAATGCTATTTCCTTGAGAATCTGATTCCGTCAATAAATGTGTTTTTGAGTAAAAATTAACGCTTTTATTATTTTTTTAAAACCATCCATCCTCCGTGCCGCACCCTGTATGAAAAGCACCTGCTAAACCCAGTCCTTCGATGAGCAGGAATTGTACGTTGTCAATTCCTGTTGATGGAATGAACACTTGATCTAGAAACCAGTTGATCCATGATCATGATGTTGAAAAATCATTAATCGTATTTCGGAAATAGATTTCGCACTATTGTAATTTGAGCCGAAAATAATTTTTCTCTATTTCAGTATCGTTATGGGTTCATTACAGTACTAAAAGTAGTGCTGTGATGAAAGTCATTACAGCATTGTTTTCAGTTATATGTTTCGTTTTATGGTTGACAGTACTGACCTCCGATCGAATTAAGTTTCGAATCAAAACAATTCAAATTCCGTGATCTGTCAAATTTCGTATGTCACACCAACTGCCAACATACAGAACAAAAGTCACTTATCAGAATTTTCATTTGAATTTCGGGAATATTTCACAAAAATTGACTGAAATAGAGAAAATACTGTCCAGAACTCGTTGCAGAAGGCAATTCCAACACTCATGCCATCGAAAACTTGCTCCTTCGTCGCTCGTTTTCGAACTTCGCATTCGTGTTGGAATAGGAGCTCATTCTGCGACTTGTTTTAGAATATACTATTAGAATATTGCATAGCTCTTGCCTCAGGTCTTGTCTCACAGTCGTGTTACGTCGGTTCAGTACGGTAGACTTCGACACAGTGTTTGGGTGCTTGCGACTAGACGGATGCGTGCAGCCACTGTAGACTCTACCATCGTATTCTTCCACCATGGACTCTAACAGTTGGTACTGTTAAAAGTTCAAAATGGAGTCGGAAATCTCGTTGTTCCCATTGAATTACGAACGGCAAATATATCATTAAGATCGGATAGAAAATATATAGATGAACGCAAACATTTTCCATTAACTTCAGCTCTTGCTTTAACTATACATAAGTCGCGAGGTGGAACGTTTGACAAAATAGTATATGGGTATAGTAAATCACATTCTTCAGAACTCGTTCATGTTGCACCCTCTCGGGTGAGTCATATTGAGCAATTGTATATTACGAAGAAAAAATGATAATTCTGTATTTGAGTTTCATCATAATCGAGGGCAAGCTGCATCGACTGCATCCTTGTTGCAATAATTCAAAAGAATGCTTTTGAATAGAGTTCAGACAGTAGCTCAAAGTGTCTTATACTTCATTAGTAATAGAAATGACAATTCAATAATGACTTTCAATTGCTAAAGTCTACATAGTCACAAATACGATTTACAAAATTCCGTTACGAGACAAACCAATGTATAACTTCTCACCTAAACATGCATTACAATTGATAATCCGATTGTAATACCTATTTCCAATTGTTTTGTTCAATTCAAACGAGATACTGTTCCAAAGGTTAGGGTAGCTATTTACCAAAATAGTAATATTATTACACCGAATATTGAAATAAATATTGAAGACGTTAGCTATGTTAATGTTAGACGCTCATTTTTTTGCAAACTTAGAAATGGCCTGCACATAGTCATGGTAGCAATTTACATTTCTTCGAATCCAAAATTGAAAGAGGTCGAACAATTTGAACATTGCACAATACTTGGTATAAATGGTAATGAATTTCCACTTATCTTGGCTGGCGATTTCAACATTAACTTCGCTGATAAAAACTCAGACCGGTTGACAACTTTTTTTTCGAAAAAATTGAATTGGAAAATGAATAAAGGTCCACTAGAATCCACAACAAAATATGGCACCACTAAGGATGTGGTATTTTTCAGATATTTAGAGGACATTAAGTCTCAAACTTATGTTTCTTTTTGAAATTCATTTCCAACTAGCTGGCCAGGAAAACTTAGTTTCGCCTCAGAGATTCATAAAGTTGTATCAACAAAACTGGTTTTTTTTTCAAGTAGGAGGTAAATAAGATAAAATCAAAGTACGAAATAAACAAAAAAATTAATTACATTGAAACACGTAGGTTTGTACATTGTTTTTTTACATGAATAGACTTCACTTTAATTAAGCGGTACTTTATTATTATTCAAAAATTTTCTTATTGTTGTACCTAATGATGACTGACATTTTTAGTTTTTTCGTCATGGAATTTTCCGTAGTGTTCGGAAGAGAGAAAGGTGTGATAACACATGAACTCAGATGAGTTAATATCATTATTAAATGTAGTTCACCGAATTTATATCAAATATAATACTAACACGAAAACGCCATCAACCTCAGCGACATCTACTGGCGATATTCGCAATAAGAAAAATAATTTCCTACTTTTTTTATTTCATCAAATTTTTCATAGTTTTAATGTATTTTATGTTAACCCCACCGTAGAAGAATCCAACAAAAAACTTTTATAAAAAACAGTTCTTCCAATCTGGAGTTATAAATGGTGTAACCAACAATATGGTCGACTGAGTTTTATATATTAAGATTAGAATTCCCAGGCTAAGACGTTTTGGCAACTCAAAATACACAATTTAAATTGCAGTGACATTTAGTGGCGTTGCAGAGAAATAAAAATCAGATATAATACCTACACTAAAATGCTATTAAACGTAGCGACAGCGACATCTACTGCCGTTATTCGCAAGAAGAAAAAATTATCTCCTTCTTTTTTTCCATTTCATCAAATTTTTCATAGTTTTAATGTATTTTATGTTAACCGCACCGTAGAAGAATCCAACAAAAAACTTTCATAACAAACAGTTCATCTAATCTTGAGTTATAAATGGTGTAACCGACAATATGGCCGACTGAGTTTAATATGTTAAGATAATTGTTTTTTTTCAGCTTTTGTATTTCTTCATTACAAATCAAAAATTACGAATTGTTTTGTGAAGAATCTCTTTATCTGAGCCCATCGGCGGATAACATGAAGCTGTTCCCTCAGAATAAATCAAGATTTTCCTGATATAAAATTTTTCAAGTAATTTTTTTTTCACGGGCGGAGAAAGGGTTTTTTATCAGCTGAGGTTTTTTCCTTTCCTTCCTTTAATTCAACTGCAGACCCGTATGGTTGTACCAACCTCAGCTAGGTACCTTTTTGTTTCAATATGTATTGTATTATTTAAGCTATCTGAATATTTCTCAATTGTTAGTAGAGATCAAAAAGCCTATTGCTTTCAAAATGTTTTCATTTGATCTGGTTACTTGAATGTTTCTTTTTTACAAAGAATGAAGAAACGTGGTATTGTCATTTTGCTTTTGATGAATGAAAATCAGCTAGAGTTAAACTACAATAAGTTCCACATCGCCTTAAAATTTCCTCAGAAGTCACTGAATTTAAAAAATTTTTTCGAACCAATTTTTACCTCGGGGGCAGTTACTTCAGAATTTCATAAGTTGTGCCCGCTTTCCTCCCAAATATTTTAAATTCTTGCTCATAGTCGCCGTAAGAAGAAAATTGTTGGAATTTGATACATCTGAGAAGGGACGAAATCATGCCAAAGAATAACTTCTATGAACGATATCGCTTCCAACACTTTAATCCTCAGTTCGAACAAGGTTCTGTTCACTCGATCATCCATATCTACTTCAATCTTCCTCTTCGGGATTCAGGAAATCCTTTTCAATACTCAGACACAGGTTCACATTGTTGGTCCCTCGTAATTCATGTACTCTGCGAAGCGACAACAGAAACTGCTATAGACTTTTGACTATGCGGCCTCGTAATTGTGGCAGAACATTTAGACTTGGCAACTTACGGAATACACGAGTTCGAAACAAACTTTTCGGTTCACAATGAGACTTTCTGGATCACATTTGGAAACCGAACAATTCGGGAGTTTCCGAATGATTTGAATCGTCTACCTGCTGTGAGAAAATAAAGAAACTTTTAAAATCGATGATGACCACACCAAGTGATATCGAGAAATGATAATTTGGGGAAAAGAGAGCGGTATACCAGTTTTTATGTCATTTTGCTCAAGTTAAGATCCTGACGTGGACGAGTGAGGAGCACGTGTTGTTCGTTGAGTACTCTTCAAGCTACACGTGACGTGAACCCAGGTTCAGACAAGTGTAATGTAACGCGTAATGTGATGCGAATTCTTTTGTTTATAATAATAATAATAATAATAATATATCTGAATATTGATTCTCATCATCAAATAAATGTTAGAATAGGTTTTTTTAAAACACTTTATGAAAATGCCCGATTAATTTCAATAATTTCATCGACAACTAAAATACCAAATAATGAAATAAATTCATTAAAAATAGTTTTGAGAATATCCAATATCCAGACTGTATCTCAGTGAAAAATGGTAGTATAGAAAATAAAAAACCAACTTCTGAAGCTTGTAGACTCTCGTTTTTGAAATAATTGATCAGAGATTTTTCAGAGTACCGTTAGCCAAATAATCATGGATAAAGTACGAAAAAAAAGTTTTTTTAAATTTTTCGCATTTTTATTTTTTTGCTCTACTCTACTCTCACGCTTTTTACGTCTTTCGAAATATTCAGTTTTTAATGCAAAAGGTTCCTTCTTCACTCAACTGCTGATATCTCCAGAAAAAGTCGAATGGTGATTTCTTCTCCAATAGAAAAATTTATCCAAAAATCTGTTTTTTTTCCACCTTTCACATGAACGTAAAAAGCACAAAAATTTCATCTTGTAATTTTCTGGTTGATGGACTGTTCCATCTTCAATACTTGGAGAAAAGTTTAGGTTATGAAAAAATTTGGTAGCCAAAGTCTCCCCCCTCCAAATCGGTAGATCGACCGGTTGAGCGGTTTTCTTCAACCGATTAGTTGAACATTTGAAAAATTAGAAGAACAAGGTTTATATTGGTTTTTTTAACGAAAAAGGTTTTCAGAAAACTGTTTCTTAAAATCTGGTGTCAGGAAATAGAAAAATTCTGTCGCTCGGAATTTGGCTTAACGTTTCCGTACGCAACTTTAAATTCATTCCATGAGGAAAATGAATGTTCAAATGTAGTTTTTATTCAATTAGATTTTTTATTCTTATTTTTCTTTAAGAAAAAAATTCAAGGAAATTCTTGGAATGTTTTCTAATGATTCATAAAAAAATTTGTGAAAACTGAAGAAAGAATGTATTTCTTTTTCTCTTCAGGGAACATCAGGCTGTAAAATTCTTTCATAACCTGAGCAGCTCCGAAAATATTGACGAAGATACGAAAATACAGTCTATTAAAAAATGGTGAAATGGCATTTTCTTGCTCTCTCTCTCCCCGTTCATGTTACAAGTGGAAAATTTTTTTTCAGTTCAACAAAACAGATTCTTGTAGAAAAGATTTTGACGTTCAACACGACAGTCGAGTGAATAAGGATCATTTTGCATTCAGAACAGCATATCTCATAGACAAATGGGTAAATCTCAAAGTCTTGAGAAGCAAATTAGTGCTGACATTTGCCTCAGTCAAGTTCAAGAAAATTTTTCCATGCGCGTAAAGGAAAAAATTTTTCTTCAGAGACAAAAGTCTTCAGGCTTCAAAAGTTAGTTTTTCACTGGGTTACAGCCTGTTGAAAATTTCTCTTTCTTTAATTGTGGCTCGAAGTATATATTGACAATATTTTAGAAATTACGAATTTAAAATAATTGTATGACGTGTTTTATATGCATCACGTTGCGTAGGTATAATAAAACAATAAACGTTGAAACAAAAAGTAGCTAAGCTGAGGTAAAAAAAAAACGGGGTTCATAACATTCTTCGTATGATACTATAGAATCATACGTTACTATCATCACTAGTATCATACGATACTATACAGCCAGGGGAGAAAACCTCAGCCGACAAAACCTGTCTCCCCGTAAGTATCTTTTTTCAGGTCTTCGATGAGGAGGGGGGGTAATTCCGCCCTAGTTGAGGATTTGTCATCCAAAGTAGTTCGAAAATGTTGAACACATCCATAATAATTACATCCTCCTCACGATGTAAGGAAAGTAACTAAGGTGAGTGTCCCAATTATCGACACTATAGTGAGATCTTGCGAAGAGAGTATGATTTCTGAGTTGAAATATAAGTAGAATTCGTTCAATTTAATGAATTTCCAATTTTTTGTATGTTTTATTTGGATAAACAAACATAAAGAACTAATTTTTATACTGTTAAATAATTAAAATTGAATAAAATACAGACAAGTCAGATGTCCCAATGATCGACAACTAGAAAATGAGAAAACCCAATCATCGACATGTGGTGGTACCACTTATCGACAGAGTGAAAATTTAAAAATGGGTGTGAATTATATCATTCTGAGCAATGTGACAGAAATAATATGAATGAAATAATCTTTTATTCATGATGAAAAATAAAGCAACAGTTCGAAAAAACATCAGAAGTGAAAACATACAATATTATTCTGGAATAAATATTAAAAGTTAAGAAACTTTGATATGAATTAATTTTTTTTTAATTCTTGCATTTCAGGTATGTCAAATATGCCACATTTATTCAATATGCATATTTATTCTTCGAAATGCAAAATATCATCAACGTTGGGCCATCTACAGTTACCATGGCTTTTTGTCAATGTCTGGTATGATTGTCCAGACTTCTTCAATACTAACCCAGGAAAATATTCAGCATCATATTCTACGAACACATAATCACTTTCAGCGTATTTACATTTTTCCGACGGATCCTAATTTCCCATCTTTATATTTTTCTTTGTTTCAAATTTTTTCTTTTTCGGTGATTTCAATAATTTTCTCTCTCCTTCAATTCTCTATTCTTTCTCTACAGTGACTGAGTTTTCATCTGTGCAAGACGAGAGCAGTGCGTTTCTGACAGGAGTGGGTATATTTTTTTTTTCTGGAATTTCTTTAAGAGGTGTTTTTCTGAAATCTCTCTGAAAAGGCTTTTCTGTTCTGTTACTGTAAGTGGAAAGCTCACCGACTTGTATTGCACCAAATATCGACACCAAGTTGCACGTTGTATCGACACCATTATTCATTGTACTCCCATTTTATAATTTGACGGAAAACAATATGTCGATTATTAGTACAGGAAGAAGGATGAGTTTCATGAACAACCCCACAAATTTTTTTTTAGAAAATCAATTTACTTTGTTAACTATCACTAAGTCAAAAAAATTCATACGAGACCCATTTATCGACACTCATGTCGTGGAAAACAGTAGCTTTCAGATGTACCTATTATCGACACCCTGTTTTTTCATGAAAATATAGGATTAATAGTCAAAATTTGATAATACAGAAGCAGAATAATCCTATTTAACTATGTTTGTAATCAATATTTTACAGTTTAGTGAAATATTGTACGTGAAAATTGAAGCGAATGAAAGAGTATGCGCTTACTCTATGAGGAATTAGAATTGGGGGGTTAGGGAAAACTATTTTTTGATTTCAATATAATCTTTAAAGTATGTATCAGAAGTATGTTACATACAAATTGTAATGAGATCGTTTTTCTTCTTATTAAACAGATAATACTTCAGAAATGTCGATAATTGGGACATTTACCTTATCTATATATAATCTATATGTGATCATCCCGAATAGAGAATATCTCTCGAAAAGCCCTCATATCTACGAATATCAATGATAATCTTGATCAAAATAACTTGAAAGGACCCGAGCGCATTTATATTCGGGACCTATTTATGTTGATATTTCCGCATTCGTTGGATATACCCTCGGGATGAGAAGATCTTAGAAGGGACGCACATTTCATTCTCCTTACTCTAATGAACAGGCGGAAAGAATACATACGAGTTGGAATCCCATTTCCAATCTTAATTTAGCCTCAGGTCGACATCCAGATAACTCCTTCAAAGTAATTCAATTTTGCCAGAAACACAACCAATTCGTTCTTTGAACTGCACAAATAAGTTTTGTCATCCTCCTGGAAGTATTTTCCTTTGTCTCCTTGCACAAAGTTGGGGGAGCCTGTGCTGAATACCGGATGTTTGAATTTACAAAAAACCTTTCAGAGGTGTGCCTAATGTGCGCTAACTCACAGTGTACTCGTAATGGGCGGTGCTCGTTGCTATAATGAAGCGAATTTTCGTTAAATTGAATTCAGTGCAGAACGGGTAGGTACCATATTCTAAAGGGGTGAGTGGAGCTTGACATTCATTTGCGAAATTTTTGTGTTTCCTTGTGGAAATTAATTCGGGCTATGTACTTTCGTCCATTTATCTTGAGTCGTTTCTACGTGCTATGAATTGGATTTCGAGAAAACAACTTCAAACAATCCAATTAAAAATGTTAATAAAAATGTGAATAGTGTGCTTATATTTTTTTTTATGTATATGTGTTCAATGATATAAGGAGCTTGAACTCATAACGATTTTACTGATATGAGTTTTCTTTGAAAGTTGTATATAATTTTATTCGTTTCTTATTTGTAAACGTGAGTTTCTAAAAACACAATATTAATCAAGAAAGTTTATTTTATCAAGTCACACAACTAGTTAAACTGACAGTCAGTAGTATTTACATTAGAAACTTTTGATTTATCGACATATATGTTGAGAATCATGGTTCAATTGTTATTTCCAGTAACACAGATTTTTGATGATGAAAGAGTTGATACTGATGATGATGAACCATCTGTTGACTCAGAAACTGCTGAACTCGAGGACTGCAGAACATTTGTACTCTCCTTTCTACTAAATGATTTGCTAGACATTTCGAGTTTTTTGTTGACCGAATCATCGACATTACTCGTCGCAATTTCGGTGCTCTTCCACCCTCCTGCAAGCTCAAGTGCTAAAATATCTCCAACCATAGTGGCTCCAACGAAAAGAGTGGCCGGTGTATAACTCTGGGTCCTTTAAACCTAGATATTCCGCTATTTGCTTTGGGACCACCAATAGTGTGCTGGCACTTTCCATTTTGGTATGTCAAAAAAACTTAGGCTTTCTATTCCAGGAGGCCGAAGATTTACATATTTTCTGTATAACATACAGGGCTTGAAGCTTCAGCCATAATCGATTATGGTGAATCTTCTTGTTGTTCAATGTTTTGTTTGCATTGTCACAATAACGTTTTTTTCCATATCTTCTACATCATTCATGTTCAAGGAGAGGATTTCGTCAAATCGACAACATCCAAAAATCCCAAATATTGTTACAATTTTCGTCAGCAACCACTGGTCATCAGGAGCATGTAGAAGAAATTGTTCAGCCTCTTCTTCACTCAATACCTTGGCCTTTTTTGGCGTATTACGCCCATTTTTCGCTTCAGAAATGAGCTGCCCAGAATAATAATGGACCAAGTCCATTTTTTCAAAAATCGAGATTTCTTTCTCAATGGAATCACTATGAAATACTGTTCCATAAGGCATACGGACAAACCCCAAAAATAATTAATTTCCGAGATATCGCATTACATTTTCTGGATACAGCAGTCAAAACTGAAAATTTTCAGTGTAAAACTGGATCAAGTCCTCGATTCAGTATAATCGTGGTCTATGTCCGCAGTTATGCTATTTTTATCCTTAATAATAGACTCTATCCTATCGACCGTGTTTGTATTGTTCAAGTTAATACAACAGATACATCAAATAAATATTTTCTTGTGCAAAAAACAGAAAGCATGATGGATTCGGTTGAGGAATTTCAGCAAGCTTCGGAAAGTGATCCATGAAAGTATATTATACATATTTCAATTGAATAATGAAACCTACAAGGTAGCTACTGACTTTAAGTATCTCGGAGATAGAATGACCTCTAGAAAGAGAATACACAACAAACTTGGGTTGAAACTTTGTTTCAGAATATTCCTACATCCGCAATTTTCCCCTTCATAGCAAAATGACTTTAAAACTATCATTGCGTTGTTCGCTGCATATACACGGATAGAGTTTGTTGGAAGAAATCCGCAATAACAATTTGTTTCTTCTTGTTTTGTATATATTATATACATACCAATTTTTCAGAAGAGAAGGAAATATAGGTATTCTTGTTGTAACAAGTTGACAGACTGCCAATTTTTCATGAGAGAAACAATTATTAAAGGAACATAAGACCTAGAATATACAACATTATAAAAATTGTATTGTATTTTATTGTTGGTATATATCAAATATTATTTCAATTGTAAACTATTACTAATTATGAATTTTTCGGGAAAATCTCGAATGTACAGCTCGATCAGTACCACTTCAAGTCGCCGATCATTTTTTTTTGGCCATTCGAATCTACTGGCATTTCTTCTCATTTTGATTTTTTTTGGTTCACGCTCCTACTTTTGAAAAAATTTGTTGAACTAGTTTATCCTGGTAACGGAAGAACATGTTAAAATGTATCGAAAAATTTGATAAAAAAGAAATAAGAAATGTAAGTGATATATTCTGAAACAAGTTGTAGAATTGACTCCTATTCCAACACTAATACGAAATTCGAGGAGCGAGTTTCCGAACGCATGACTGTTAGTGCTTTCTGCCACGAGTTTTGGACGATATTTCCTCTGTTTCAGTCAAACTTTGAGCAATACTCTCGAAATTCAGATAATGATTCAGATAAGTGACTTTTGTATTGTATCTCGATTTGATTTGATTTATATAGGATCGAAGATCTGTACTGACAACCACAAATCGAAAAATATAACGCTGTAATCAGTTCATTACAATACTGATATAGAGAACAATATTTTAAACAACTACCCATTTGACAAAACCAGGATAAATGGGTTGTTTCTAATATTCAATAATATGCTTGTCAAGATTTGTGTTTCACAATTTCATTATTTTCGCATTTGAAAGTCTCTGCCAAACAGTTATCTTGAATTAGCTTAACATTACGACAAAAAAGTAAGTCTAAAAGAACAAACAACATTTTTTGCCCCACAACAATAATTAGTGTGAAAAATTGTATTCAACAGAAGTTATAAGATGCAAATAACAGCTTTCAATGCTGACAATTTCACCTACGGGAGTATGGAAATATTCGAATAGAATAATTACTTTTCCTGAAGCTAATGGCCATACTTTTTCCGAGATATTATATGGCTGATCAAAGATTATATGACCTGTACAAAGAATATTGTGAAAATGAGGCGAAAAAATTTTAATTTCATTATCACGTATTCAATACTAAATTCAATCTGCACTTCAAACACCCAAACCAGGATTCATGTAGGTTATGCGATGAACTTTAACCTGAAATTTAAGGCTGCTAATGATATAAATGAGATAAAATATCTAGATATTCAAGGAGAATTACATCAGAGGAAGGCAGAATCGGCAAGAAGTAGTCTGAGGAATGATACATAAAAAGCAGATGAGAATACCTACGTATATTAACCTATGATTTACAGAAAGCTCTCCCTTTTCCAAAGTTGACTGTGTCCGTGGCTCTTCACAAGTGGAATTCGTACCTATATAACTAAGGTATACCCAGCTCAGATAATAACATAGGATACGTATGGGATGAAACTGAGGGTGTACGGGGTTCACAAGATATATCAACATGTTTATTTGAACATTTGAAAGAAAATGCTGCTTCTTTCAAACATGTGATAGCCTACTCAGACTCATACACAGGACAAAATAGAAACATAAAAGCAAGCCTTTCACTCCTTAAAGCTAGTGCAAAACAAAGATACAGCTATCGAAACCATCGATCACAAATTCTTGGTGTCGGGACAGTCCTATCTTCACAATGATGGTGAGTTTGGAATAATTGAAAAAGCAGCCCGCAGAACTGGCCAAATTCACAGACCTTCCCAATGGATCGACATCATCAAAATGTCGAAGAACAAAGCACCACAGTTCAAGGTCATTTAAATGAAGCATCAAAACTTCTTGAGCACCAAGAATTTGGAAAAAGGACTTGTCAACAGGAAAAAAACCATTTGCGGTTATAGTTTCAATTGGCTCAACATGAGATGGCTTAGTTTAAAAAAACTCTTAATCCAGACTTCGACTTCTATGAGGTCGATTTATCTAAAAAAAACAAGAGGTAGACCTTTGAGTAACTTTTCTGCAATTTACCAGGATCTACTTCATCCATCAAGAAAAACTGTCTCAGCTGCGAAGAAAAAAGACATGTTAGATTTATTACCACATATTCCTCCAATTTACCATCACTTTTACCGCAGCCTGCCAGTAGAAGTGGCAACCAGATTATTATCAGTAAACAATGACGAAGATCGATCATCTAGTGACGAAATACAATTCGTCTAACGTGAAAATTTCGAAAATTCATTGTAATAATGGACCAAGTCCAAAAATAAAATGTTTTCTGCGAAAAATAAAGTTGATTGATGTTTGTCCCAATTTTTTATTAGCTCATCTTAAGTGACTTATATTCCTCCATGAATGAACTTAATTCCATAATAGTTAATCTTTTTTTGAATTTTTCAAACGGTATTTCACAAAACTATCGATATCTCGAATCAACCTTGAGTGGACTTGGTCCACTATTATTCTACGTGCCCCAAATGTTAGTACCTTTTGAAATCTGCAAATGACAACTAAACGTCATATTTTTCAATAAATTTCATTTCCAAGCAGCTTTTCAGCTTAGACCATATTGCCCATAAAGTATTAGGGCTGAATCTAGCTGATAGTTGATTCAAGAAGACCAATATAACACCTTCAGGTACCCCAATCACACTATTTTTGTTTTGCCACTTTTTGAAGTCGTCGCATCCTCGCTCGTACCTTGAAGCTGATTTTGCAGGTAATAAACTTGATGCTACACAGCTGGCTGCCTCAATAATTCCTTTTGGTACATTCATTTTCGCTTTCGCCAAAACAAATGTAAAGAAAAATAAACAGACATCTTCATGGCAACGCTTCCATAGCTTACATTCGTGACGAATTATTGATATTTTTTTGGAATTTATTTAATCTTTTCACAAATGAGAAACAAATAAGATATAAAACAGTACACGCAAGGTAACGGGCTTTACAAGCTCAAGAAGGTAACTGACTCGCCTGCGGCTCGTCAGTTATATCCCCCATTCGCCAGTAAAAACCCTCTTACCTTGCTAGTAATGATATATATTCTGGTTGTGCCAGAATCAGTTGAGTCTCAATGACTACAAAACAAAGTTCATGACCTTCTAATCTTCAATAAAAGATCAAACAATTGAAGAAAGAATATCGATCCATAGCTCTCTTGCAGCACAACTCGATTTCTTTCTTCACGTTGATTGTGGTTACATAATCTGGCTTCCTCATCATAATGGTAGGTGATTTTAACTATCTAAAACGTAATTGTTTCAATATATCAACTGATCCAGCAGCTACGGAAAGAAAATGTTCCGGGATGTTTATAGTTACCGAAGGAGGTCAGCCGGAAATAATGAAAGTCTCTCTTTGCGGATAGAGAAATTTCAACGGAGCAAAGCTAAATTCGATCTTTCGCACACATATCCGCTCTGTAACATCTATAGGTCTTCAGGGAGTACCGAAGCAACGTCGCTAATAGCATTCGATGTCGATGTCGATACACTTAGGCATTGCTGACTATAAGAAACTTTTTATTGGATTTATGCAGGGTACATTTAACTTTGCCAGTGAAACTACATCTAACGAATTTACTCCGATGCAACAAACTGAATAAAACCATTTATAGCATGTTTCGGGAATTCGTCCGGGATAGACAAAGAACAGCTGGCAGAGAGCAGCTTTCGCATCGGGTTTATGGGGTTATATAAAATTATGTGGATGCGATATGCGACAGAACCAGGTAGTTCATCGGCGTGAAGTTATTATGCATTCAGCCCTGGTTGTAAAAGAGTTGAAACGTTCCTCTGCTCTGATTTAATGGGGCGTTCAAGGATATGTCTGCAGTATGAAGAGCATTGGAACCAATGAGAATTACCAATTTTTGTTTATCATTTATTTGCGAAAAAAAATTGTCACTGCTTCTCGGCAGTAATATTGTCTTGCTGAATCTTTGTTTTCAGACTGAATTCTCTAGATTATTGGGGTTGTGGCAATGCCTCCAACATTGAACATGGAGTGGTCATTCATATTTTCGATTAGAAAACAGTTAGGGAAATAACGACAATTTTGTATGTTCTCGTTACTATTCAGAAGATCATTAGCCATTGCAGAAAAAGGTGGGGCTGTTAGCCTTCCCCCCAGAGTTTAACGGTCCCCCCCCAGAAAAGAGTGAAAGAATGAAAGCAGAAGGAGGTCACGTACAAAAACGTGTCATATACGAAGCATATTCGAGAAATGAAATTCTCACTATTCTGATATGAGACGAAAATTATTTTTGTAAAAATAATATATGAATTAGAATATCCAAGAATAATATGAGCTCTTCGTATACAGGGTCTCCGGGGTATAACTTGGACTAGGTGATTACTGATTGACTATAAAAATTTAATTTCCGGATTTCCCTAGAAAGCTACAGGGTGATTTTCCAACTTCATGGAAATACTCAGACCATCATGAAATCCAAACTTATTGACGGATATTATTGAAACTTAGGCGGTTATTGGCACATGCTAAGGTCGTGTCAGAAAGATATCAATTATTTCATTATTCCAGGGCCGGGCTCATTAATCTTCATTCAAAGTGTTCAGGGTAAAAAAAACTCTTTGTATTTCGAATTACAAATAATTGAATTGCTTTTTAGAAAGAAGCTGAATTATGCTTCAATTTGTGGTATCGCTTAAAGTTGTCACATCAACAGTCATTTTTTTATGAATTTTTGAATTTGGATAAGGTTCGAAAAATTGAATTTATTTACCTGAACCGGACTTAGTCATCTTGAAGAGGTCAAAAATAAATGATAAATTTTCTTAAAAAAGTTACTGAAGGTGAGGAAGACTATAATAATTTGTTGATATACTGGGTGGCCACCCCAGTCGAGGATCTCATTGCGATGGAGTAAATGAAAGTATATTTCGAAAAAAAAAATTGGTGAAGTGTATAGGGTATACATAAGCATATTTCAAAATTATTCGTATGTATACCGGTGTTCGACAACAAAGAGACACACCAAAGTGACACTTCTTCCAATGTAAAACCCTCTAACTGAATTAATGAATCAAGGATTATCTCCAGATTTCAGCTGATGAACAGAATTATCAACTTTTGCGATATTCAAGAAAAAATGGCGATATGATTCGCACGACTGTATCCAATTTGAACATTCGGCAAGATAAATGTACACAAGCTAATGGTTTTCATTTCGAACCACTTCTGAAATAACGTTGACTCAGCAATTCACTCGTTCCTATTTCCATTTTTATTAGGTATTTTTTACTGTATTTTAGTTTATTTCATTTGTTATTATTCCGTTATGGAATGTGCTTATTAAAGCTCTGAACTCTTTTGAAAATTTTCTACTAATACTTCCGCATTTTATATTCAAACATGAGGTTTTCAGTTCTCTTCATGGTGAAAAAATCAATTTTTCGAACTTTATCCAAACTCAAAAATTCATAAAAAAGTAATTGTTGATGTGACAACTTTAAGCGATATCACAAATTTAAGCACAATTCATCCTCTTTCTAAACTGTGAATCAATTATTTGTAATTCGGAATACAAAGTGTTTGTTTCACCCCGAACACTTAAAATGAAGACTAATGAGTCCGGCCCTGGAATAATGAAATAATTGATTTCTTTCTGACTCGACCTAAGCATGTGCCAATAACCTCCCAAGTTTCAATAATATCTGTCAATAAGTTTGGATTTTATGATGGTCTAAGTATTTCCATGAAGTTGGAAAATCACCCTGTAGCCAGAAATAAATTTTTTAAAGTCAATCAGTAATCACCTTGTCCAACTCTATCTCTGGTAAGAGTATGTACAGTTATTCCCCGGACACCCTGTATTTCTGAAAAATGAATGATAATATAGAAAGTTTGTTGTCTCTTGCGCCCCTTTCGGAAGAACAATGTGTTACGATTGGAGAATTGAAATAAATATCATTTCTGAAATAATACCGAAGCCGCTCCTAAAACTGACAACGCATATATCTTGAACAAGCTGACCCGGCAGACTTTGTACTGCTTCAATTAATAGAGAAGCAACTTTAATATTGAAATAAGCTATTATCTTATACTACCTTGAAAGTGAACATGAAATGTACAATATGTGTTGCGCCAAAGGATGTCGTCTGGAAACAGCTTTTATATTTTTGAATATTGACCATCATTTTCTATTACAGAAACTGAAGTGCGTGAAAGATATACAGAATGTGAGTGCGGAGGAATTCGTAAATGTGAAATACCAAGCTCCTCACGCACATTTTCAACCATGGCTGCACGGTGCGGTCTAGCTTTATTTTCTAGAAATTGAAGTTTCACCCGAAAGCAGCGTGAAAATTTGACAAAACATTGTCAATGGCATGCTTCGTATAGTATAAGGCGGTCATATTCTCAAGAGAAATGTGTAAATATGTGCGTCCGCTGAAACACATCCTGGTCGATACCATAACACTGCCCTTTGGAATGGATGGACTTGTTGGACATAACGACGATTAAGGGTTATGCGTGAGATTGTCCATACCCTTATTCTTCGAGAATCTGAAAATCGTCCATATCTAGATTCATCAGTGGAAAGAACACTAACCCATTTATTGTTCCAATTGATATGTTTCTTTGCCCATTCTAGTCTTTGACGCTTATGGTCAAACGTTCTCTGATGGTTTTGATGGGAACTTGAACCCCATCTACATTTTGAAGTGTATTCCGTAGCATTTTACGAGTAGATGTAGGTTTTCTTCTCGCCGAAACGGTGATGGAACGATTCTGAGCAGGTGTTGGTTTTCCTTGGCCACCAAGACTTGGTCTTTCCAACACGGAAGCTGTCTCCCTGAACCTGTTCCAAAGTTGAGATATCACTTGGATATTACTTGGAGCCTTTCCGCTACAACAACCTGAGTTAAGCCACCCTTTAGCATTCCCATAGTTCTTTAAGCCTCAACGTTTGTCTTGACATTTTCAGAAAACTCGTTTCAAATCAAAGCCTTAGATAAACCGACTAATTTCAAAAAAAGGCAATTCAAGAAGCATATGCAAACAACGAAACTCAAGATATGTCTCATACTGATTTTTATGGATCGATTCAAGTTGTTATTGAGTTTTAAATGATTTTACAGGGACTTCCTCGAAGATAACATACTTCTCGAAAGGGTTGAATACGATATTCTCTTTTCTTGTGATATTTCAATAGATACATATATGATTGTTTCTTGAGTTCCACTTTTTGGTGACTGAGAAGCTAATAATGAATATAGAGACATACAACGTCTATTGTTCCTGAAATAAAGGGAGAAAATATTCACTTCTGATGAAATGATTATTTTTTAGGCAGTGTATAAGATGAGAAAACAATGAAAAGTGGTAATAATGGATATGTCAAATTTGTTTTCGGAATAGATTAATGTGTCAAAACTTCATCTTTAATGAAGTCCACCTTCAAATATCAGAAAAATACATATTTCCGTTAGTTGTTCAATAGTAGGCACGAATTTTCTCACGAATGAAGTTGATCCATTGATATACAACTTTCACGTGTAACGGCCTATTGAAATTCGTTTTTTCTATATGAATCTTTCATTCCCTACTTCAATTTCATTCAAGGAACACCAAATAACCTTAACATTCGAATATTCAATATAATACAAATAGATAAAATACATATACTATGTTAACTTGACCTACGACATTGAGTAGTGCATCGAATACGACGATATTCCGTGAAGTTTGCCAATTCATCTCCTAATAAGATTTACAAGACTGCATTAAAGTCAGCTTCCAATTAGGCCACTTTCCTGCTAAGGAGTTGGTATAGTTTACCTACCCCATAATTAAGTTGAGAACTTGACCCAGGAAACATGTTCCACAGAAACTGCTACTCTCAGTTTCCGGGGAATGAGTGCAGTACAGTTATGTTATCAGCTGCTTGTAATGTTCCTACCCTCGTAAGCAGACAACTTGATGAGGATCGATAGGTTAAGACTTAACCTATCGAACTCAACCGTTAAGTCTTTCTCGGCCGGATATGGGATAGTAACTATGGATGTTTTCATTGACATATTCTTATGTATGAAATCATCTTTATACGTAAACCAATAATTTTTCTTAACGGAAATAATATAACATTAACATTCGGAATATATGAAAAGCAAAACTCAGGATCAATCCAATTCATATTATTCATTCGCTACCTCTTCATCAAATTTCCAATGAAGAATGATAATCTTCATCAACATTCACATCAATATTCAATACTCCAGTTGATGAACAAATTTTTTAATGAGAAAGGGACTGGAATCAATTCAGAAAAGATCAACTTCAGGACCTCCGAAAAAAAACGAATTAACCTTCTAAAGGCGCCTACAGACGACTGGGCAAGCCTCGGCCAACGTCCGCTCGTTCCAACGTTGGCGTATCGAGAGCATGCAAAACATAGGCAAGTACATATGATATAGCGAGCCTAGGCCAGCGTTTCAGCGAATGTTGGTTCCATGGAGATAGGTTAGTTCATTCTCGATATATGTCATGTCATGACATTTTCTATCTTGTCAGTATTATCGACTCAAAGGAACGCGAACGTTGAATAAGCGTGAAGAAAAATGATATACCTCGCTCCGAAAATATCTCAAAACAGTAAAAACTTCTTGCAGGTAGGTACTTTTTCAATGGGAATACGATACCATACCCTCAGTTTTAATATCTAGTAAAAATGGTGAAAAACACAACTTTCCTTTTTCAAATGGAATGATATCTCTTTTTGATTTCATGTTATAGAAATAGTAATAATTATATGATTTCCAAAAGTATACCAGGTGTTAAGAAAAAACGTACTTTGGGAGCCAATTCTAGACCTCAAAAGGAGTAAATGGTTTCATATGAATATGAGTCAGTATTTGAGCCGTTCTGTAGATATAAGCGATTTACGATTTTCGAAATATTCACTACTGATGCAACTACATAATACCATAAACTACAAAAGATATTCGATTTATTAATGACTTCTAATCTTTCACACAATGTGTTCCATATGACCACTTACCATATCAATGCAAGTTGTGTATATACGCACAGGGTGGTCAAAATTGGTGATACATGAACTACAACAGAAATGGGATAATGACCAAAGTGAAATTTCAATTATGGCTTATAACTCGTATGTACGTACTCTTTCGAAAAGACTCATTAATAATAGAACATGAATTAATGTCACATGTAGAGCCACATGAAACATTCACCCCCGGAATGAAAAACCATTAATTTATGAAATTCCATCCAACTGCACATGAAGCTACAAATTATGAAAATCTGGAATTATGTATATTTGAAAAGCTTTTTTGTACAACATGAGATCAAGAAAAGATACTATTCGTATTTGTAACAAAGAAGTTGCTTGAGTATGTTGTCGTATATTACCAGCGAAAAAGAACATCTACAAACTTTTTGACGTTTTTAGATATTCTCGAAATCTCGCTCGAAATCGAAGAGGTTTTTTCGAAATCGACAAAATATTGAAATTTTATTTTATTTTCAAAATGAATGAGGATATCATGTAGAAGTAATCACTAATGCAATTTTCGGAAAAATTTAGAACCAGCAGAAATCAAGCAATGCACTTTTTCTCTCGATTTCGACTGTCGTCGTGCATTCATTCTGGACGTTTCGCCAGTTCGAGTGTCTCGCATCTTCAGTTATATTTCAGGAGATATTCTCCCTGAATTGAGCCGCCTGATTATGAAAATCAGGCAAAATAATTAATCAGGCAGCTCAATTCAGCGAGAATATCGAGTGAAATATAACTCCTGAAGATGCGAGACAGTCGAACTGGCGAACTGGCATCTTCAAGAATTATATTTCAGGAGATGTTCTCCCTGAATTGAGCTGCCTGATGATAAAAATCGGGCAAACTAATTAATCAGACAGCTCCATTCAGCGAGAACATCTCGTGAATATAATTCCTGAAGATGTCAGACACTCAAACTGGCGGAACGTCGAGACTGAATCCACGACGACGGCCGAAATGCTCGAGAAGAAAGGTGATATTGAACTATGGCTGCAAAAGCCTGAACCAATTCAAAAATCAAACAGTTTGGGTTTCTCTGTATACTAAATGTAGCGAAACAACAAACTAACGTTATACATCAATGTATCATTGTTATTTCAAATTCAGAAATTATCCTACAACCAATTGAGGATTCAACAGACGATATGACGTACTTTACAAAACACCAAAAATAACCAAATTCCTTGACATACCTAATTCAAGATTAAAACTAAATAATATAAAATCCCGAATATGTCCTGCGAGTCGTGTGTACTGGCAAGCTTCGAACATTCCCTTTGATGTGTGTCATAAATTCACCTTCTAGGCGAATCCCGGCCAACGCCAGCGTTCGCCTTGCCTTGCCATATGTTTTGCATACACACGATGCGCCAACGTTGGAACGAGCGAACGTTGGCCGAGACTTGCCTTGTCGTCTGTAGCCGCTCGAACCCTGGCCAACGCCAGCGTTCGCCTTGCCTTGCCATTTGTTTTGCATACACACGATGCGCCAACGTTGGAACGAGCGGACGTTGGCCGAGGCTTGCCCAGTCGTCTGTAGGCGCCTTAATAATACGCAACACAGATTTTATGGCTTCGAATAATAGACGGAAATTTAGCTGGCTAGCACATTTTTTCCAAAAATTCGAATAGTGATTATTACCTAGACTTTTTGGAAACATACCACCAAATCTACCAGAAAATAAACAAACTGCTTAACGTAAGTACCAAAGATCATGATGCATGAAGATAAAGATGATAAACGAACCGACTACAGTGATGTGAGCGACATCTGTGGTTTCAAAAGTAAACGGGTTAGTGTTAAAATATTCAATCGGGGTCAATTTGGCAAAGATTATATAGAAATTATTAGTAGGCTGATGTCAATTTTGAAAGAAATAATTGATTAAATATTTTTGGTGAATGATGATTATACTTTCTCGCCTATTTTCCACTGAAATAACTCGAAATCTACAAGAGTTGCACCTACCTCACTCTATAATCTTTGCTTGTGTGTTTTTCTGTTATGAATGTCGTGTTAAAAACTGGCCGACATTAAAAATCCATGGTGATTTATTGCAGAAATAATAATCCTGAATGTGCATTCTTTTCATTACCAAAGAGAATGGAAATGTAAGTTTTGAACTGTATTATGTAACTGTGTCGTTCATTACTTTCTATTTTCAGTGCTGTCGTTTAGATAGAGTTTTCGGGGCTAAAATATATTGTTCTGGATAATGTATAACTCTTGCTCGGCTGACATACAGGTCTTTTTGTACACCTCTGATATTTTTCTCTGATTTTTGTTCAAACATTCTGTAATTAATAGTGGACTCTCGTTAAGTCGAACTCCTAGAGACCAGAAGAAGTGTTCGACTTATCCATTGTTCGTCTCACCAAATATTCGAGTTATTCAAGTGAGACTTTCACTTCATTGGGAGAAAAACTCAGGTAAACACGAAATCATCATCAATGAGGAACCAGCGTCTGAGCACAAGGAACATGTCCTTAGAGGACGAAAAATTGTATGATATAACGTGTGGTTATTTTGTTTGCGAAACGAATCTTCTTCAGTCTCATTCATCAGATCAAAAAATTTCACTCATAGTGGCAATAGTGGTCAGAAGAACGACTGATAGAGGTGGAGGTTCTCTTGACGACCCTTCCAGCAGTTCGACTCATCTACTAGACCCTTTCGACTCATTGAGGTGAAAATACACTGGATAAAATATGTATGAATCGGGTTCACTGTTCGACTTATCGATGTTTGATTTATCAGGACCCCACTGTATGAATAAGTTCTTGAAATTGTTATATTAGTTCTCTAATATCTAAACAAATTTTTGAAATGTTCTCAATTTCATAATTATTGTATTGTTGTTGATTTCACATAATCTTTAAAAAAAAATGAAGAATCTGGAAGCGTATTTCATCTGATTCAAAAGAATTGTAGATAGAAAAAATAATTCTGATCAAAAAGCGGAGACTTGCTTTTGTTTTGTCGATCACGATGTTTCTTTAAAAGCTCGACAAAGAATACTCAATTCGATGGAAATTTATGAGGAGTTGTTACGGTATATAATTTCTAGTTGTAAATTCGAAATATTTCCAAAATCATTCAAAATTATTTTATATAGAATTGTTTACATTTTTTCATTATGCTCAGATTATTATTATTCTTTAAATATTCCATTGTACGTAGTTATCGAATGTCGATAGGCATGTGAAACGAAAGATAATTTTTTGTAGTTGAAATCGGGTTCATATTCGCGTGTCGCATTGATTCCTTCTTTTAGAAGATTAACTTGAAGAAGTCGGAGTGAAAAACGGTTGTTGTAGAGATTTTGGTAAGCCGAGAATTCCGATTGCTTTTGCCAGATTGTTACGGTTTATGCCGGATTGGCCTTGTTAGATTTTTGAAAGACTGAGGATTTATCAACACCTATTGTTTTCTGAAGAATTAACGAGTTAGAGCTGGATTTTGCTGGTTTGGCGTGGAAGTAGTATTTTACGAGAACTTTGGATTCTCTTCAATTTTCAAGAAATTGGAAATCATCCTTTGGATACTGCCACCACGAGGTTCTGTCAGCTGTCACCCGGATTTCACACTGCCAAGTCGACCGAGGGCATTGTGCTTTGTTAAGTTAAGTAATTGCTACATTACCTGATCCTGAAAATTGCTATTTCTTCGTAATTTTTCCTTTCTTTCAATCCTTTTGTTAGTTGACAGGTTTTTTTCTAAATTTATTCATATTTCTTTCGTAATAACCATAATTGTATTATTTTCTATTCCTGGAATTAGAGAACTCACACTCTGATATTTCTATGATATTTTTGTATAACATTGCTGTTCACTATTTGAGAAAACTTGGGACCTATAAGTGTGAACCGATGTACATGCTCATGCTGTTCTCAGTGAGAATTAAATAACTGTAATTGATGATATCAGCTAGAATTATAGTAGACTTAATTAAAATTGTGTTTTTCATTAGGTACAATTGGTCAAAAGACCATATACAACTAACGTTGTGCGTTAACAACGTAGCAGAGTATTATTCCAATTTTGCGCCTTTTGAAATAGTTTTCTGTACCTACTGCATAATGTTTCCAGCGCCTTCTAGGTTTCAAAAGTAAGAAACTAGCCGAAAATCGTAGTCTGATTTCAGTACCACAGATGTAAGGGCGTTTTCTATCTTTCTAACTCTATAATCTTCGGTAGGTACATCATGATAATATAATACAAAATTCAACTATGGTGTTAACTTACCTGAAATCTGACATCCTCCACGGAAACCACTCAATATCAAATTTACCTGACTCCTCGTCTCAAGATGAGAATAATGAGATTTTTTTTGAGACACGTATCCTTTTCCCGATTTGAAAGTATTCTTCATACGTTCATCCTCACAAATGTGTTTGTGAGATTGAAGCCACCTAAAAATTCACAATATCTAAGAGACGAAATCATGTGAAAGCTCAATGTTCCAAAAATGTGACAGTGCGTGTATGTGTGTCTTTTCAGAACTCAGGATCCAAGACGACCGATGTAGGTAAACTAAAGAACGTAGAACATGATCAGAGACAATTTTTTGATGCTCGAAAAATTCTTCCGAAGAGTCCGCAACGGATAACCCACCATATACAATTTTAACATTTTTCAATTAAATCCATGGTAATGTTCAATTTGTGCCTTGACCATATGCAATCGATTCATAGGTGAAAGAATATGATGATATCTGCAGAATTTGTTTCTGACAAAAATACTTTCAACAGCATAATTTTCTAATGGAAGAACTATGCTGAAAAATGACAAGTCAGAGAAACACGAATTTGAAGTAGAAATTATAAAATATACTCGTTTTCTTGAATGCAAAGCGTGATCGACCTACGATCATTCAGATTTGGAATATGACTTGATGATGGAATGGACTTGATCGTCTTCGGAGGTCCCACAATGTTTTGATTCGTGGTATGCCTGAGACTGATCACACCGATGATTCGTCTTCTGTTGCACGGATTCTTGATGTTGTGGCTCCTGACGCTGACTCACACATAGTCTCGGTTATGAGAATTGGTACCCCATCTACCAACCGTCCTAGAATTTTGAAAGTCTCATTCTCCAACCCATTGATTGCTACCAGGGTTCTCAAAAATAAAACAATGGTAAAAAATAAACCCGACTGGCGTAATTTCAGCGTCACGGATGATAAGACACCAATGCAAGTCAGGGAATTGAACACGTTGCGCGAAGAGCTCAAACGCAGGATGAACGCAGGAGAGACTGATATCGACATCAAATATCGTTCTGGCACTCCTATCATCACAAAAATATCAGCTCCTAAACAGCCAAAAAACTAAAAGCGCTCTGTGAATGGTCCATCTTCTATACGAATGCACAGTCTTTATGTTCAAAATATCTTGAATCGGTAGCCTACGTTAAATCTTATCGTCCAACGTTCATTCTTATAGCTGAATCCTGGCTCCATCCTGGAATCCCGGACTACTTGGTAGCATTACCGGACTATTCCATCTATAGGCATGACAGCACAACAACGATTGGTCATGGTGGTGTGTGCATTTATGTGGCTGATGGCGTCTTCAGTTCCTTCACGCTTCACCCTTCTGATCCCGATCTGCCAGGAATAGATTGTCTGTTCATTGATCTCTACAACGGTGGATCCTGCTGTTTCACCATTGGTTGCATCTATCGACCTCGCCCTAGCCTTTCTGATCCTCAGTTTTCTGATCTTCTCGGCAGACTTTCTTCGAGCAAACGGAATCTTTACATTGCGGGTGACTTCAATATGCCCGAGGTAGATTGGCCTTTATCATCAAAAGTCTATAACACTGCCTCCGCTCTTCTTGTTGACGCCATCCGCGATAACAATTTCACACAATTAGTTGAGTTTCCGACCCGCTATCGCAATCAACAATCTCCTTCGCTCCTTGACCTAGTTCTGGTCAATGATCCTGACATTGTGTCTAACATCGAACAACATCCACCTCTGGGAAAATCGGACCATATTGTCCTTTTTTTCTAAGTTACAGCTCATTTTTCCCTCCACTAATGATAAATTTTTGAAAACCATCAAAACTACGAACTACCGTCAGCTTGGTGATTTAGCAGGAGAGATCGACTGGGTATCTCTCCTTCAGCCGGCGGCTGATGTGGAGGTCATGTGGAACATTTTCGCTGGAACATTGCAACGGCTGATCGACAGTTGCACATCAAGAAGAAACATCCCTTTCATTCCGTCTAAACCGTGGATCGATTCAAATATCTACCAGCTGATTCGTCATAAAAAAGCATTGTGGCAGCGTTTTATTCGTCGAAGAGATCAAAGAGACTACGATGCCCATAGAAGCTTCTCGAATTACCTATCCTCCACAATTGCTAAAGCCAAAACAGATTATGAACTCAGGCTCACGCGGTCTAGTGATCGTAAGGCTTTCTATAAATACGTCAGGTCTACATTAAACACCAAAGTTGATATTCCACTGGTTTATGATCGAGGTAACAGGCTGTGCTCCGGTCCTGAGGAGTCTGCAAATGTTTTAGCTGATTCTTTTTCGGAATCCTTCACCCTAGAAACTGGTCGACCTCCCGCTATAATCACCCCTCGCATATCTGCCGAGCTCAGAGACATCACTTTTTCTCCATCTATAGTGCAGTCCAAGCTCTCCACCTTAAGTGTACAGTCTGCTCCTGGTACTGATGGAATTTCTGCTAAGCTTCTCAAGGAATGTGCCCGTTCCCTGGCGCTCCCCCTTTCTTTTATCTTCAATCGCTCATTCGAGACTTCCTTCCTCCCTTTCTCTTGGCGAAGTGCATGTGTTACGCCTATTTTCAAAAAGGGGGATAAGCGTTGCGCTGACAATTACCGCCCCATCAGCCTAGTCCCAGTAATTGAAAAGGTTTTTGAAAGGATCGTTCTGGATGAAATTATGCATTTCACGCTTGGTCACGGCATAGTTCCGGATTGCCAACATGGGTTTCTCCCGGGGCGCTCAGTCATTACCAACCTCCTCGAATGTGTCAACTTCTGGTCGTCGTCTCTCGATAAAGGCACCCCAGTTGATGTCATTTACCTCGACTTCTCTCGTGCCTTTGACCGTGTTCCTCATAAACGTCTCATCTTCAAGCTCGATCATATCGGAATTCGTGGCCGCCTCCTCTCATGGATCGAGGCATTTCTTTCGGACCGCTCCTTCCAGGTCCGTGTTGGAGATTCTCTCTCTTCGCCGAGAGCCGTTTTGAGTGGGGTACCCCAGGGATCGGTGTTGGGACCAGTTCTGTTCCTTCTCTACGTGTCTGACTTACCAAAACATGTCAGCTCCCACTGTTCTCAGTTCGCCGATGATACCAAAATATTTAGCCCAGCCAGTAGCTCCTCTAATATACAAAGTGACCTAGACTCCATCTCACGGTGGTGTGAAGACTGGCAGTTGCCGCTTAACGGTGAAAAGTGCGTTGTCCTCCACATGGGTGCTCACAATCCGTGTAGGAGCTACTATCTCAATGGAAGTGTCATCCCTGTTTCCAGCAGTCATTGTGACTTGGGTGTTATAGTGACGGATAACCTGAGTTGGTCCGATCATATTCTCCATGCTGTCGGCAAGGCCAAGAGAGTTTTATTTCTAATCCAGAAAGCATTTGGCAAGTGTGACCCCATAACGTGCGCGGCTCTATACCGAACCTATATACGGCCAATCATAGAATTCGCCGGTCCTGTTTGGCATCCGACGTTGTGCCGGGATTTAGCTTTGCTTGAAGGTCTTCAGCGTCGTGCTACGCGTTTACCATACGGTATTTTGCGCCCTTCATATAGTGAAAGACTCTCAATAATGAATTTACCTACTTTTGTGGACCGCAGGACTCGCGGTGACCTCATCATTACTTTTCGAGCTCTGAATGAAATGTTCGGTGTTAGTTTGCGTAATTTGTTCACGCTAAATACCGATGGCCGTTTGCGAGGTCATGCTTTTAAGCTTCGTAAGGAAGACTTCAAGACAGTGCAAAGACAACAGTTTTTGACTAACCGTGTATTCGGGGTGTGGAATGCTCTACCTTCTGTTGTAGTTGAGTCAGTGTCAGTGAATTCATTCAAAAACAATTATGATAATTGGCATCTATGTAGATGAGTGTTATTACTTTTCAGCTTGTTAATTTGTAATGAACTTTCACTTGTTAGGCCACTTTTACTTTCTTTTTCTTTTGTTACTCTTTTGGATTTTTATGTACCTATAATTTTTTGTTTTGTGAGTTTATAGGCATTGCCTAAACTCTTCTCTCTAAATAATAATAATAATAATAATGAGAGAAGCTAAATCAGAGCATTGTAGTTTTTTTTCAGGAAAAGTGTACGAATTTTTTCCTAACTTGAGTTTCTTTTCAATTTCTTTCATTATGAGAGGTTGAGAAACATTCTTATTAATATTTACTACATTTCTCACCTGTATTTGATGCACAGAAACTGTTTATTATGGCATCAAATAGAAAAACACATGATGAAGGTAACAGTTGCGTTCAACCTTGGAATATTTTCCAGGAAGAACGGCGGATTTAAACTTGTCCCCGAATAATTCAGAATGATTTCATCAACATCTGGACGCCATTTCGGATAGTGGAAATTTCATTTCACCTAATTGTGCCGCAGTTCCCCAACGAGTTCTGTTTTTCTTCAATGAACGCTCTTGAACTCAATTATATAATTTCCCCCGACAGTCTAATTACCCTGCCCACTTTTGAGTATAATTAAAATCACACACGACTCCGCGTCGTCAGTGTTAGCTGGAGCGACTCTAATCTGTGAAGTAGGAACCGGTTATCTACCGCTGCAAGTTAGAACCTGCACCCGCTCCCGTCTTGCCGAGTTCTGCTTGGCAGTTTGGAATAGGTTGTTTAGCTTTAAAACCGCAGAACATTAAAACATTCCCTACTATATGCTTTCTAGGATAACAAAATCCTCCTCCTTCCAAACTTCTAAATAGTATCAATAAATCCGGCGCAGTTTCAACCGTGAGTGAGGAAAACTTCCGCAAGATTTATCTGGGGAAACCACCTCATTCGCTCCTGTATCATTTTATCACTCACAGTACGTTGTTTCAGGGATATTTGCATATTTATCGTTGGCAATTTATGATGCTGAGATATGTTCACGACCGAGCTCTCTGCGTTTAAGGGGAGTTTGTGTTTGAACTAACTGGCTGGGATGGGAGAAGTTTCAATAATGATTGATGTTTTCATCTCGAATGATTCCGATGCATATTCGCCAGAAAAAAAGATAAATCAATCAAAGCTGAAAAACGCAGAGGTATTCTTTTACCCGAATTTACAGAATGGATGAAATTCATGCTTCGTCCCTGATATTCGGGATTTGATGGGGTAACGTTTCTCCATCATTTCAATAAGAATAGAATTTTGATGCATTAGATGAATCCGTGAAGCACTAAGAAAATAATGATAAGGAATAATATTCTTCTACACCATTTGCTGATGTAATTCAGAAGTTGTCAATTGTATTTCAGATAAATCACATTAATTTCAGAAGGCGTTAATCGAATTTCAGGTATTTTGGATACCTCAATTGAGTTTAAGTTGATATTGTCTGAAATTCAATCGACAAATCTGAATAACATTTGATGTTTTCTGAAATACAATTGACTGATTTGAAATTTAATATAAATGACCAGATGAAGCATCAAGACCAGAGTTCAAGGTTGAAAAAAATTCTCTCATAGTTTCAACGTTTTTTTTTTCATTTCTTGCGAAAGTTGAGCTTTTCCATCACTCGGATGAACTTTCAAGCCCTAATTGGCAACATAACTGGCAGGTGAAGGTATCTCTATTTTGTCTCTTAGAGAACTGTGTGCTCTCAAATTGAGAATGGTGTACTTTTTTCTTACTACTATTTTCAATAAATCTATATAACACGTATATTGTCGGTATGATAATCATAAAGGCATAGAAGGTTGTTTATTCATTTTTTTTTCTCAAGATATACAATTAGTATTTAATGCACGGTTAGAATGAAGTATAGAAACGAGTAAATATTTTTGAACGGAAATATTTATCGAATTTTCAGGTGAGTATATTGGCGGAAAATGCATCAGATGTGAAATTTTTAGTTGATATACTTTTGGATCAACCAGAAATACCCTCAACCCTTTTAAATTATATGGTTCTCCTCTCTATCTTTGCAGATGTTGGAAGAGCTTAGGTTTTTCAATTAATACTTGGTGTAGTGTAAACAATCTGTCAACACGAATAATTATAGCAAGTTGGTCAATTAATTCTGAGCGTTACCGCGGAAAAAACTCTAAGGTAAACAAATTGATGTTGTGTGTATGCATAGTAAGTATTTAACGAATACGATCTAGCGGTGATTGCTGTCCCAGTATCAAATTCGAATTTACATAAATTCAATGGTAGGTATAAGGTACACTGTCCCATTTTGGGTTGAGATTGCACAGTATCTAGGATGTGTTATTATTATTATTATCCTGAACAGGCGTCGTTGTGGCTACGTTCAGCCTTCCGGCAACTTCGACCGCAAGGATCTTTTGTTCTTTACCCAACTCGTTCATTCAAATCCCAAGGAGGCTACGTTACTTTTCGTGAAACTTTTGAAGCCACAAACAGAAATATGCCAACCACTTTTGTTCCTAAAATACAGGGCGAAAACGAAAATGAACACTTTTGAAAATGATTTCATTTCTTGGATGCTGAATAAAGAACAATGAAAACGGGTTAGTATAGATCTTTTCACATGAGAGTCAGTGGCGTATTCGAAAACTTTCAAGTTACCTCTTCACGAACTTGTTATTCTTTCAATGAAAGATCTTCTATATTTTAACGTCTGGTTTCAATAAATTTTCGCAAAAAAAAATCAGGAGAATCCATATTTGTTATTGTTTACTCAATTCTACGACATGCATTTTTTCACACCTGCATTTAATTATATTTTCTAAGAACGCCATGTGTTTCGAACCTATTTTTGAATTTGATTTTATTTTTTTCAACATTTTTCAGTTCACGTTGAAAAGTGCGATTTTGGGTTTATGATCAGAACATGATGAAGTGATAGATTCGAATCATATGGCGTTTCAAAAAAGTAAAAATCGATATTTGAAAAAAAAATTTTTGGAAATAAATTTCATGAAAGATTCGATTGTGGGACATCAACGTTTTCGGAACAAGGAATTGCAAGACTTCGACTTTGAAATATTTGTTATTTTACATCTGGAAAAACCACAATTTCTACCAAATCTTGAAAAAAAGTGTTTTCCAAGTAAATTTTCAAATGCGCCATTGAATATAGGTAGCTTTTGATTTTATGTTTAAGAAATCATCTCGGTATCGAAGGAACAAAAATAGTTGAAAAAATTGTATTTGTGGCTTTTGAAGTTTTCGAAAAATTTTTAAAAATGAATCAATGTACTTTTGAATCATTATGAAAGAACAAACACAATTTTTGACATTTTTCATCTCTGTAAATGTAGGTGACGTTCCATTTTCGGGGTCAGGACCATTCCTGACCATTCATAATCAGGACTCCCTGACTCATTTTGACATTGTTCATTTTCATTCCACAGAATTCATTAAAACGGCAAGCACCAGCAACACTCATTACCATTATGACTTTCATCAATAAGTATGTATCATTGAGGGCTTCAAATATTACCTTATTCACATCAATTTCTGTGTTGAAAAAATTCTTTGTATCCATATTTTCCTTTTTAACAAGGGTGGACAATATCGAACATTCACACCATAAACTTGATGAAGACTTCAATTCAGTCAAATTCCCGAGAAAAATTCTTGAAGGCTTTCACTCTGCTTCATGTCTTCGTTCGAATTTTTCAGTTATAGAGAAGAACAACCAATTTTAACAGGTTCTTCTATATTTAAAACATCCATCATAGCAGAAAATTTGAAATTTCAACTAGCATGAAATCGTCAAAATAGGAATATAACATAGGAATATAAAATAGGAAATAACAACTATCACCTGTATCCGGCCAGCCAATGAAAAGGCTTTATTGAACTAGGGTGAAGTTGAACAACATGAAAAACTGAAATATCACTAGATAGAACTTTTTAAGGTTTCCTACATAAATAATAAAATATTTTTCTCTATTTCAGTATCGTAATGAGTTAATTACAGTACTAAAAGTAGTGCTGTGATGAATATCATTACAGCATTGTTTTCAGTTATATTTTTCGTTTTGTGGTTGTCAGTACTGACCTTCGATCCACTCAATTCTCTAATCAAATCTGTCAAATTTCGTTAGTTACACCTTCCAAGATACAAAACAAAAGTCACTATTCTGAATTTTCATTTGAATTTCGAGAGTATTTCACAAAAATTGACTGAAATAGAGAAAATACCGTCTGATACTCGTTGCAGAAAGCAATTCCAACACTCATGCTATCGAAAACTCGCTCCCTTCGTCGCTCCTTTTCGAACTTCGCATTCGTGTTGGAATAGGAGCTCATTCTGCAACTTGTTTTAGAATATACAGGGTGCGGCACGGAGGATGGATGGTTTTAAAAAAATATTAAAAAGGTTAATTTTTACTCAAAAACACATTTATTGACGGAATCAGATTCTCAAGGAAATAGCATTTGAGACAGTCAAGTGTGGAAAATCACATCAGGCATGTGGTGGCCGAAATCGGTGATGAAGTGCTGGAGGCGCTCTTGGAAGTTCGCGTAGACACTCTCCAACATCGCTCTCTCAACTTGGGCAACTTCCACGCGAATAGCCCTTTTCAATTCGTCTAGAGTTCGGGGCTTGGTCTCGTATACTCTAGCCTTGAGGTGTCCCCATAACGAATTCAAAAGGGCTATTCGCGTGGAAGTTGCCCAAGTTGAGAGAGCGATGTTGGAGAGTGTCTACGCGAACTTCCAAGAGCGCCTCCAGCACTTCATCACCGATTTCGGCCACCACATGCCTGATGTGATTTTCCACACTTGACTGTCTCAAATGCTATTTCCTTGAGAATCTGATTCCGTCAATAAATGTGTTTTTGAGTAAAAATTAACGCTTTTATTATTTTTCTAAAACCATCCATCCTCCATGCCGCACCCTGTACTATTCTCTATTTCAGTATCGTGATGAGTTCATTACAGTACTAAAAGTAGTGCTGTAATGAAACTCATTAGAGCATTGTTTTCAGTTATATTTTTCGTTTCGTGGTTGTCAGTACTGACCTCTCATCCACTCAATTTACGAATTCAAATTCCGCAATCTGTCAAATTTCGTTAGTGACACCAACTGCCAAGCTACAATACAAAAGTCACTAATATGAATTTTATTTGAATTTTGAGAGTTTTCCACAAAACTTTGCTGAAATAGAGAGAATATCGTCTAATACTCGTTGCAGAAGGCAATTCTAACACTCATGCTTTCGAAAACTCGCTCTTTCCTAGCTCGTTTTCGAATTTCGCATTAGTGTTGGAATAGGAGCTCTTTCTGCAACTTGTTTCAGAATATACTATTCTATTCTAAGTTCCCTTACGTAAGAATTCCATTTGAGTGACAGTCGTGCAACTGTAATAATTAAGGGATCCTTAACTTCAAGGAACGATGGTGCAAACGGATCTTAGTGAAATTCAGGTTCTCGTATCATTTCTGATTTCAGTTCTCGCCCTTTAGACTTATCAGTTTTGTAGTTTTGTTTTCTCTCGTAATCTTCTCCTGAGCTATTCGCCCAGGTAAAATCCATATTCAATCGAGGGGTGAAAATCAGCTCAAACACCAAGGACCAAATTCAACTTGTTGAATGAGATAAAATCGAAATTAGGAAGCGGGTCCGTCTGAAAGGGCCTCAAGTAATAAGTTCTTCCCTTCCAGTTCCCGATCCGATATTGGTTATCCTAGGGGCGAGAGCACAGAAGAATTCGAAACTTCGTTGGCACTCCAAGGTGCGAACTTATGAATAGAAAACACGAGATCAAAAGAATTCGTTATTGGAATCGGAAAGTTCGGAACTATTCGATCTGAAAAGGCAAGATTCTAATGATATTAACGAATTCGCAGTTGACCTGGAGCCATCGATAACTGGATAGGTGATGAAAGGGAGGCATCTCCGGATATCTCCCTTTGAAGGGCGCCGTGAAGACGGTTCTAAACGTGTCCTGGAAGTGGAGGAACAGGCTGGAGTGGCAGCGTTGCGATGCAGGGCACGTCAAGCGTCGCCGTTAGGTCAGCGCAGAGAGAGGATGCTTGAATTTGTTCGCGAGACCCACTTTTCTTTGGCTCCTGTTCGTGCGCCGCTTTAAATGCGATATTTTCCTAGGATCTCGGGACAAATTGAATATTATATTTCTTGATATTTTTGAGATCCGCGACCCCCAGATACGTATGTACAAACACGTTCTATCCACTTTTCAGATATGCGTCATCCGTTCGGAGCCGCATGTAGAAAATACATTCGTCTTCGAAATATGCCGGATTCTACCTTCAGATCCGATCATTTCGAATGGGAAATTCGTTTTTGGCGGGAATCCGGTCATGAATTCGTCAGTAGCTTTGTCGTTGTATGGATGCCGTGTAGCAGGATAACATTCTGGCGCGTCGTTCGTATCATGCCAGACAAGATTTACCGAAACAATTCGAATTGTGCGAATATCCAACAATCCAAAATGGGACGGTCGTGAATTTTCGAGAATACACGGATTTTTGTGATAACCATCCAATATTTCTTTTCGAACAGATTTATCTTCTTGCGCTATAAAATGTTTGGTTTATCTGTGAGAGATGATTTCTTTCATTGGGGTCCCGTAGCGGTCTTCAAACATCTTAAGTGCCGAAAAATCATCACCTGGGAGGTCGTATCCAATTTGAAGAATCCGCGAGACCAGATGAATTTGTGGATTTTGAATTTGAATATCGAAGGAATTTCGAAAGACAAGTGTGATTACGCCTCCAAATTAGCTGATTAACATGGCATCGAAGTGATTCATCTGCAAGAAACCCACAAGGAAACACAAAAAAATCCTCGTGAAAGGGGACAGTTGAAAGGTTATGTTTTTGATTGATTTTTTACAAGTTTAGCTTGTAAAGTTTAAAAAATTATCAGTTCGTTATTTTCAACACATTCGAAAAGGGGAAATTGATGGAGTTTGTTCATTTCTATCAAAGTTTGTGACATTTCTGTCATAAATATTTATAAATCTCCGAACATTATTTGGCCTAGAAATCTGAATGTTGATGTTTTTTAAAGTAGCAGATGCATTTCTTAATTGCATTTGATTTATTCTGAATAATCGGTTTCTTTTCTGCTTTTGTCTTTTTTCATTTCAGATTGAGAATTGCGAGTCGTTTTGGGTAGATTCTGTTTATCCGAGCCCATCGACGGATAACATGAAGATGATGACAATGATGTCTTTCAAGCTTTTCCTGATATTTAATATTTTATGTTATTTTTTTACGGGGAGACAGGTTTTCTCGGCTGAGGTTTTTTTTTCCTGGCTGTATAATATCGTATGATAATAGTGATGATAGTATCATACGAAGAATGTTACGATACCCCGTTCTTTTTTCACCTCAGCTCAGGTACGTTTTGTTTCAACATTCATTGTATTATTTCAGCTCTCTTTTTCATAGGAATATATGTATATTCTCGGCGAAACTGTTCACTTGGCATAGAGCTCCTCCAGAAAAACAATCTTGTGATAAACAGAAAAACTCAGAATAGTATTCATCGATATAAATGATTATATAATGTAACGGCCAATGAGATATGTGCACCTCTCTGTCCTACGAGAAAAATTTAGTGACTTCTAATCTGCCCGTTCGTGTTTAATCGACATCTACTCAATGATTAAACATAAATATAAAAGCAGCCGCCTAGCGAGGACAGAGCAATGAGTACTCGAACAGAATAGCGCGCAGTTGTGGATTATCGGAGTGCTCGAAATAAATAATAAATGAGAGCTTGAACACAGGTGTGGTGATCAGAGTTTTAGAAATCGAAATTCAGACAACCATACCACTTGGAAATAGAGGATATTCTTCAATACTTTGTGCTCACCACAGATTCCGCTACTGAAAGTTTGGAAACTTCCAGTGGTATCAAAACTAGGAGCATTAAGCAACTCGTTGAAACCTGTGGAATCTCGAAAATATTGACATTAAGAGAGTCTTCCGGGCTTATTGGCCGTGGTCTATTAGGAATTATTTCACCTTACGTTTCGCCCACAACTGCGGTAGGCATCTTCAGAGGATTCTTGGTCTTAGATTGTAACTCGACCGCTGAATTTCCGAAAGTGATGCTGGATTCGATCCGTTGGCCCCACTTATACCCTGATCATTGGCGGGAGAAGGTAGTTTGTTTACGCGCGCGATGTTGATTGGTCCATCGCTTCCACTTCGTATTGGTTTGATTTTAGTCTTTTCCAACACCGGCAACCAGCGCTATGTACCAAAGGAGTTTCTTCCCTTCTGTTCATATTGTTCTTATGTTTATATATCTCAATGGCTTCCATGTTCATCCTAGGATAGAAACTTTTGATGTTTGAAATAGCTTCTGCCTTTGAGAAAACAATATTGTGTCCATCTGTCAGAGCATGTTCCGCTAGTGCGGATTTTTCTGTCTGATTGAGTCGACAGCATCGTTCATGCTCCTTAATTCTCGTATTGATACTTCGCTTTGTTGTACCAATGTAGACTTTGCCGCAGTCACAAGGTATCCTTTAAATACCGGGTTGAGAGAGTGGGTCGACTTTGTCTTTGGTAGTTCTGATCATTTGGCCAAGTTTTTTGAGTTGGCTTATAGACAGTCTCTATATTGTGGCCCTTTAGTATTCTACCAATTCTATCGGTGACCTTGGGGATATATGGAAATATGTTGGTAATATCCCGTCAGTAACTGTTGAGTTCTAGGATTAAGGTTGGTGTTGATTGAAAACACTATGTTTTGACATTTCAGAGTTCGAATGAACCTCTTGAATGTATTTAGTATTTATTTCTATATGCTTAATGCTTATGTTCTTGATAAAATCGACAAATTAGCTTTGGATTTAAATATTTCCCAAGTATAACCCAATTGAAAATGGCTGGAATTCATCAAGATACCTCTCGCCTAACTACAAGGGAACGTGAAGCAGTTTATCGTCGGTACTAAGAGTTTTTCAACAATTCAGCAGGTTTCTGCCGGTAATCAAGTAACAATCATTCACTTTTTCGAGGTGTTTTCTGATGAATAAATGAGTCTCAAAATTTCAGTTTGCACCTTGAATCTGTCAGATGACTTTGGAGAAAAAAGAAGGCAAAACAAGTCCTATTTCTTATTCCACATTATTATACCTTCAAAGAGACTTCATATGACGTTATTTTTTTCTATAATCAGAAAAAAGAAATAAATCAGTTTGTACATCTTTTTTGGACTGCCTGAAAAGTAACTGAATTTTAATAAAAATCAACTTGTGGTATATATTATCTAATGAATCATGAAATGGACAGCATTATATATACAAATAATAGTGATCCATTTTAAAGCATTTCACACTTCGAATGATTCAGAATTTTTCAACAAATATTTTCTATTCGTTTCAACAACTCTACGCTTTTGGTTATTTTTATATTTTTGATTTGACTTCTTTCCCTTCAGAATCTAATATTGCTTTCTCATCAAACTTTGGTGTCATTTCAGGACAAACAAGATTTTTTAGACTGATTTCGTCCGGAAAATTCCATCACTCAAAAAGTTTTCAATTGCTCCCAAAGATGGGGAGTGCCGGAAAAAGTTTCAGGAAGTAATAAAAAAAAATCTAGATGGAACGAACATCCTGCAACCAGTTGAATCGGCTCAGTCGGGGATCAAATAACGCAGAAATGAAGAAAGAGGAAGATCCATAAACCACAGGCGTGAAACGAATGATCTCAATGCATCAGCGGTAATAAGATTATCATGGGGCGGGAGCCCTAATTCGCAACCTGCAAGTGAATATATTCTAATTTTTACGGAATTACCTTGAAAAGCCGAGTGAGCACGCTCAGACTGTCCTCGTATATCTTCATCATATAATAAGCAGGGTAGCCTAACATATGGCGTAAACAACCGGGCTAGATTCAAGGGGTGCTGAGTGGAATGAAACTGTATGTTATACAACACTCGCGGCAATTTGGATTGTGCTCCAACCCCCGCACGTATAACGCCCAATACGCCGGGGTTGAAATGAATTTTCTCCGGAGCAATCCGCTGTGATCGAGTGGAAGTGAGCTCTTATTGACCTTTAGTTCGTTGAGTTGATCTGACATTATGTTGACATCAACAGGATGAACAAGAAAAGAAAATAATTTCACATATACAATCCGTTCGGATTATTCAGGGTTTAATCATAGCTCAGCGATAATCCTCAGATGATAGAAATGGCATAAATGAAACAGTTGAATTTCTAGGTCGAAGAAAAAAATCAAACAAGAACGGATAAAAACCTGCAATGAAAGAACTTAAAATTTGATTGACGAACAGTTGCATCCTAAGGCCGACGGTTTCAATATGTACATCAGTTATAAAAGATCATCTCAGCAAATGTCAAAAAAGAAACCAAACGAGAAAATTATTGTTTCAATAAACGAAAACAACAAAGCAAGATTGATCCAAAAATAGTGAGATTCATAATGAAAAGATAATTTTTTAAATAGAAGGAATTCAAACTTGAGCTCTCAACAAAATTAATTAAATTATTGTAAAAAGCTTGGAGGGACCGATCAGTAGCGCACCCAGGGAAGGAACCAAGGGGTTTTCAGCTCACCTTCCTGCCCCAAAATTTATTTTGGTTATACAAAAATTGAGACTTTCGTTCATACGGCAAATATGCATGTTGATGCATGCTTGATATAGTCCTTGGTGCTGCCCTTGAGTCCGATATGCCATGTTGATATCTAAATAAATATACATGGTGTCCCAAGTTCGACGGCTTATCAGACGTTTCTGGAGAACTGAACCTGTTTGAGATCTGAAAATTGGAATTATGTTATTTTTTGATGCTATTCACCGAGCTCACATTTTCTTGAAGCCTGACCACTTTAACTGATACAGGGTATAAAAATTTCTATTCTGTTTTCTCCGATTCAAATTCTGATAGAGTATTAATTTCTGAATACATTTCTATAAAACTCGTTGCTTTCATCGAAATATTTTTCAAAATATGAAGCAAAAAGTGAAAAAAAAATGGAAAAGGTATTCGGAATTATATTCGTTATTCTTTTTCTGAATATCTTACACAAAAACCGTTTTAACATTCTCAAAGTGGAAGACTGCGAAAAGATTGTGAATTTCTGGAATTTTGGAATACTCGTCACAGACTATTCTATCGGATCAAAGATTGGGGTCAAGATTGACCTATAACTTTCGTTTTTCAAATGAGAACCCTATTTTTCATCATTACATTATTTCACTAAAAAAATAATGAACGGGTTCTAAAAGTCTGCAGAAAATACTTCTCGGTTTATTCAAAGTTTTCTGAATTTATGTCGTACGTACAGTCAAATTCATGAAATATGTTTCATATGATCAAAGAAGATGAATAACTTCAGTGATTCACAAAAAACATACCTTTTTCCTGAATTCATTTTTTATTGTTGATATGATGAAAATTTTATGAATTTTACTCTGGGAACTCAAGAATAATTCATTTCAGGAGCATAAAGAACACTATCGTTATTTTTCTATGCAGAATCCAACGAAAACATAGAAAGAGACGGTTTTTATTCAGAAAATTCCAGTTGAGAGTCAATTTTGATCCGTTTTATTGACCACACATTGGAAATGCACTGTAACGAGTTTTCCAATATTCTATAAATTTACAATATTTCCACAGTTTTCGACTTTAAAAAATGTGAAAGCGGTCTTCACTCAAGATATTCAGAGTAGCAATAATAAATATAATACCGACTAGTCTTATCCCTATTTTTTCTTCAGGTTTCTCTTCATATTTTGAAAATTATTCGGACGTATGCAACAGGTCTGATGAGAATGTATCCACAATCGAATTATCTATCAAAATTTCAAACGACAAAGAAAATAATGTTTTTTAATTGTATATCCTGTATAAGTGAAATTGGTCAGACTTCATGAATATTTTAGCTCGGTAGATAATGTCGAACAATATCATGATCCCAATATTCAGATATCAAATGATGTTGATACAATTTTTTTTTATTTTCACACAAGTGGAAGTAACTCGTATCGACACACCTGCTCATATCTGGCAACCCAGTAGTTCGTCTAGATGAATAATAGACAATCCTATGACTGCTTATTTTTCATGTTTCATACTTTGAGTCTATACTAAAAATTTTTTCATTATTTTGATGTTTGAAATTTATTATGAAATAAGTTTCATTCTATTATGAGCTCGTCGAAGATCTATTAGGTTGAAATCTTCTACTGACTTGTCTTTATGTGTCGGTACTTCAGAAACGGTTTGACAGTTTCACTATGTTTGCTCGTAGTTACTCCCATTTTAACTTATTGGCCAGAAGATGGATGTTGATTATAAGAGTTATAGCGATACTCATCATCAGAAATATCTGTGAAAGTAAATGCAATAGTAGTTGAAATCATCTTTTACACTCATCCTTATATAAATGCTTCAAGAAATTTAAGCCTGTAATGGATTTGATTTCTTCCAATAGTTTAATTTGGTTCGAAGATCACCAAGAAAAAAGGAGTATGGATAAAGTCCATAGTTACGCATTGTTCGAAATTAAAAAATGAGCCCGGAAATGGCTATTTTTTTGAAAAATGAGCTTTTTTTCGAAGAATAAGGTTTAGTGATTTTTGCCTTGATTGACGAAACTGTTTCTTGTACCACAAAATTGACAGATAATAAATTAATAAATGACAGGAAGCCAACATCATTTGATAGAATGAAGGTTTTTCAGTATGTTGAAAGTATCATGCCTCGATCCTCTTTCAAATTTTTCAAATGATGGCAGAGAATCGTCCTCCGAGAACAGAAAAAGCAACAACACATAGCATTTTATATCTACCACATCTTTATTGTGCTATAGCGTTAGCTATTCCTGAAAAATTGCCCGATAAAAATGGGAACTAGAGTGAATTCGAAGTGAGAATGCAATGATATGTACAAAAAAGTGCCAAGAGGCTGATGATAACCCAACGAGTAGAGGATTCCACGCAAAACGCTGTCAAATAGCTGAGAACACTGTAATAAATTCCCGGAGATAATAAAAGCCATAACAGCAACATGGATGCACGCTAAGTTTAACATTGTCCAGATGATATCGAAAAATATTTCAAAATAGAAAGTCACAATAATGCCGCCATAACTCTACCCAGTAATTGCAATGAAAATATTAAGGACCCCATACACCACAATTTATTATTATGCCTGTAAAGTAGGCCGAACCCTGCTGTGTTTCGTAATTTATTAAGCTTTCAGAAACGTGGCTTTGCGGGCACTTGTGAAAAATACCCTTGAATTATTCCTGGCTAAACAAATATGTGTAATTTATTTCATTTGCTTTAGCACATCAAGCCGGCATTGTTTCGTTGTGCTGACATCATTGTGGTGATAATTTGAGCCCTGATGAAGATGCGAAGAATTCGCAGAGCTTGCCCGCATCTGAACATTATCCATTTAACAATTTTTGGTTCAGACAGTTGGGTCTGTCTGGATGATCAGAGTGATAAGTCTATTGGTTCGATGTGGCGTTGACTCTTCAAGCAATATCAATTTCACATTTGAACATTCTGAAACTTTTCTTGCTTGCTTCTCAACTATAAAACAGAATTCTAAAGTAGGGAGTACATTTAATTCTGGGAAATAAGTGAGTCCTTTTTACCCAGATAGTGAATAACACAGTATGGGCTAGATATCATATCTATGAATATTTTGTTATACAAAAGCGGCATTTCCTCAATATCGAAAGTGCCTTCATTCGAATAATCATCAGATGCATAAGAAATTTTGGTGTCACTTTCGGTTCTTCTCCTTTGGAACAGAATTTCTATCCAGATACCTGGGATTCTAACTTGATTCCTCTCTAATATCAACGGCCATTAAAATGATCTGCGTTTGAAGCTCTGAACTCGAAAAAATATTCTTCATAAACTAGCTGGTTCCTCATAGGACGCTGATGCAACAATACTTTGTACGGCAGCGCTAATTTCGGTTTCTTCTGCTGCAGAATATTGTGGTCCTGTTTGGTTGAACAATGTTCATGTAATTGATTCACAATGGAATTTTTCTATGAAGATTATTACTGGTAGTATAAAATCTACACCTCTACCAGTCCGCCTAAACATTGTTCCTCCCCAGACAAAGACGAACGCCGCGACGAAATCTTATGAAAAATAGGCGTCAAAAGGTGAACGGAAGGAAAGATATCATTTCGACAAGGCAGGACATTGGGACGAGGCTCTGTCGACATTCGTCAACTCCTCATACGTTTTTCATTTTGGCCATATGTTTTTTTCAAAATCATCTGAAGTTTCTCTAATCAATTCATGTTTCAGAGGTTGGAAATAAAACCCCAGAATCGTTCAGGAAACAAGTCAAACCTCCCAGAATAAATTGCACTCGATCTCTGAGTAATAAGGTTGAATGTTCAGCCAAATTCTTGAATGAACCCGAGAAAAATGTTCTTGTCGGTGAAAAAAACGAACGCCGCGACGAAATCTGATGAAAATAGGCGTCAAAAGGTGAACTGAAGGAGCGATATCCTTTCGGCAAGGCACGACAACTGGGACGAGGCTCTGTCGACATTCGTCATTCCTCAGACGTTTTCATTTTGGACATATGTTTTTTTCAAAATCATCTGAAGTTTCTCTAATCAATTCATGTTTCAGAGGTTGGAAATGAAGCCCCAGAATCTTTCAAGAAAAAAGACAAACCTCTCAGAATAAATTTCACTCGATCTCTGAGAAATAAGGTTGAATGTTCAGCCGTTTTCTTGAATGAACCCAAGAAAAATGTTTTCTGTCGGTGGAAAAAAACGAACGAAGACGAAATCTCACGGAAAATAGGCGTCAAAAGGTGAACGGAAGGAGCGATATCATTTCGGCAAGGCAGGACAACTGGGACGAAGCTCTGTCGAGATTGGTCACACTCCTGAGACGTTTTAATTTTGGACATATGTTTTTTTCAAAATCATCTGAAGTTTCTCCAATCAATTCATATTTCAGTGGTTGGAAATGAAGCCCCAGAATCTTTCAAGAAAAAAGAAAAACCTCTCAGAACAAATTTCACTCGATCTCTGAGAAATAAGGTGAATGTTCAGCCATATTCTTGAATGAATCCAAGAAAAATGTTTCTGTCGGTGAAAAAAACGAACGCCGTGACGAAATCTCATGAAAAATAGGCGTCAAAAGGTGAACGGAAGAAGCGATATCATTTCGGCAAGGCAGGACAACTGTGACGAGGCTCTGTTGACATTCGTCACTCTCTGACGTTTTCATTTTAGACATATGTTTTTTTCGAAATCATCTCGAGTTTCTCCAATCAATTCATGTTTCAGAGGTTAGAAATGAAACCCCAGAACCGTTCAAGAAAAAAGACAAACCTCCCAGAATAAATTTCACTCGATCTCTGAGAAATAAGGTTCAATGTTCAGCTATATTCTTGAATGAACCCAAGAAGAATGTTTCTGTCAGTGAAAAAAAACGAACGCCGCGACGAAATCTCATGAAAAATAGGCGTCAAAAGGTGAACGGAAGGAGCGATATCATTTCGGCAAGGCAGGACAATTGGGACGCGGCTCTGTCGACATTCGTCAACTCCTCAGACTTCAGTCGATTAAAGAAATAAAGTGGTAGAAAATGGAACGCCTGAAAAGCAATCTCTGTCCCGTCAGTTTTATACTCCGTCGGGACGTAGTTTTCCCGAGTTCGGGATATTAAAATCGGGCTTGTGTAAGTTCTGGATGAGGACGTCCCGACGTCCGCCACCGGGGATCGCCTATTTGATCGGCAATAGACCGACTCGAAATGCGATACGTCAAAGTCTCTAGTGGTGACAACCTTCCGAATCGGTTTTTGCCTCAGCGGCGGTCTACATGTCTCATCTACCGACGATTATCGGTCGATCTCTTGGGCATTTCTCTTGGGTTTTCGGTATTGCTGGAGTATATGAAGGTTGGAGGGTATTCCGGAATCGGAAAGATTCTGAGAAAACTTGTTTTCGTTCGGAACAACCCGTTGGTTGCCTGAAGTTGGGAAGGAGTCAAACGAGGAATCAGGAAGTACAGCAGGTGGAGCCATGTCACCTCCGCTGCTGCACAGTGGCGTAACAAGACCTCAATCATATATAAAATATGGGAGGCCACTTGACGACAAAAGGTTTTCATAAGAAGCAATCGAAATTGTCTGACATTAAATAAAATACGCTCCCCGTCAATAAATTGTGGACAGGCAAAATTTTTGTCAAATTCAACACTCTGTATCTATTTTCATGGTTCTCCGATTTTGTTGAAATTTTCACCAGGTATAGTATTGGGTCTTGTTATATCAACCTGGAATTCACCCTGCGAAAATACCTGTAGTTCATTCGTTATACAGTGTGAAACAAAACCTTGTTCTACACCCTTCATTCTTAAACACCCTGTGGTGGATTTGAGGTGGAAATTTTGATATCATTCAGTTTTAATTTGAAGTGCGACTCTTTCTTAACAAAATATATTTTAATTTACGTCAGTATCTGCATTTAAAAAAAAAATACACATTTTCGAAGAAAGTGTTGCATTTTTTCAATTTTTTTTAACAATTTGAAACATTACAATACTTTCTCTATTTCAGTATCGTAATGAGTTCATTACAGTACTGAAAGTAGTGCTGTAATGAAACTCATTACAGTATTGTTTTCAGTTATATTTTTCGTTTTATGATTGTCAGTACTGACCTCCGATCGAATCAAGCTTCGAATTAAATCAATTCAAATTCCGTGATCTGTCAAATTTCGTATGTCACACCAACTGCCAAGATACAAAACAAAAGTCACTAATCTGAATTTTCATTTGAATTTTGAGAGGTTTTCACAAAAATTGCCTGAAATAGAGAAAATACCGTCTAATACTCGTTGCAGAAGGCAATTCCAACACTCATGCTATGGAAAACTCGCTCCTTCGTCGCCCGTTTTCGAACTTCGCATTCGTGTTGGAATAGGAGCTCATTCTGCAACTTGTTTTAGAATATACTATTATCGACTAGTAAACATTAACAAACATCTGAAAATCAATAGCGTGTATTTCCACCTCGCTTTCTTGTCAATCTATTCATACTACGTGACATACTTTCAATGCATTTAAGAATTGCTTCTGGGGGAGGCAACAATTTCTGTTAATGCAGAACAATGCTAGGCCTCACTTTGCACAGGTTGTAACAGAATAGTTTGAAGAGGCGAATATTCAACGATTCGTGTGGCCAGCCTGAAGGACGGATTCAAGTCATATTGAACATATATGGGATATGCTAGGTGGACATGTTCGAAATTGGCATACCAAAATATATTGAATTTTATAAATACCGTTTGAACAAATATTCCATATGACTGAATTCTTTTAAAAGATCTTTTAGTTAATAAATAAATTGAAGATTCATAAGTGGGTTCAACCGTGAATAAATAACCTCGAAATAAAAAGTTCATTGATAAAAACAAATTCATTTCTTTCAGTGTAGATAACGTTGATCATCATAATGCTAGTTTTCAGGTTTCAAATAGGTCTAGGTCTCCAGAAACGTCTAATAGGCCATTGAACTTGGTATACCCTGCATATTGCAGATTCTGATTTCCATATAATCTGAAAACTTTTCATTCTTCTTCATCTAGATCACGAGTGACATTATTTTCCGACACCGAAGTGAAGATACAAGGCATTGTCTACTCCCAACGCAATCAACAGATGACACCAACCTCACCCAAGGGATTTATCAAACATCTTCTTATTAATCGATATTTCCAGTAATCCCAGGAGTTGTCGTTGGCTGCAAGTCGTTCTCGTTACAGGAAACGTAATTTCTTTTAGCAGTTTTCCGATATTTATGTCGCTCCCAAACGCAATTTTCCAATATCCTCCAGGCTCCAATAATGAAGTAGAAGGGATTTCTTCGAAATACATAAAGACAAACTGGTTTCCGGAATTAACCTCTTGGGAGTGCGTTGGTGTAGACATTTAACAAAAGAAGAATAGTATTTAATGAGGAACAACAACATTTCAACCATATCCACATTGTTTTTCAATATCATTTCAGAAAAATGGGGCCATTGAGGTATAATTAGGAAAGTTAGATTTACATGGAATAATATTGGATCCAGGAAAGAGCACAGCAATATTTTAATCTTTTGAAGGAATTTCCAATTCGAGCTAGGAATTAATATTCTCAAACCATGTTGATGATTGTAGAGATTCAGTCTTCCCTCTTGAAATGTTTTATGCCAATCTCTTGAAAAAAAATTCGATTCAATTTTTTTTTTCAATAATAAAGAGCAGGTGAAAGTTGTGTACTAATTTTTCAGTCAACATACACACAAAAAATACTGTGCTAACGTCAATAGTAGTTATTCAATTGATATCGTTTCAATCGGCCCAATGAAACCTCTTCTTATATCAATAAATTATTCTTGAAGTAATTAAATTCAGATAATTCATTGAATAATACGGTAGTCCTTCAATTCTAGTCCGACTATTATTGAAATAAGGAAGAACTACATATTCGTTTGATGAGACTTGTATTTGAATGAATTGATCAGAATAATATTGAAATAAAAAAGAACTATATTTGCTTTGAATACAACCTATATTAGAATGAATTGATTCATTTCATTCAATAGCTAAACATTTTAACCGAATAACAACTAGATTTAATCCAATGAAGCCTATCTTTGAATCAAATATAGCAACCAGCGTTGCGAGCGAAAAACAAGGGAGACAACTGTCTCAGCCCTCGAGTCCCAACAGGTTTTGATTCAGTTGCATGTGATTTGAGTGAGTGAACTACTGTCAATGAAAAAAAAATTGTTAAAAAATGGAAGACTTCTTCACTAGGTGGGGAATGGAATCCCTAATTCAACATTTTCAGGGTAAGTACTTTCAGATTCATATAAGAATGTAAACATCTAATAATGAAATTTTTTTTTACCGATAGAGGCTAGTATTTTAAGTATTTCTCTATTTAATCCTATTAGGTATATGTATTGAAAGGGTATTAGAATAACAATCTATATAATAAAAGCTATTTGTATTCCCACTGAATAATTTAAATTTCTCCCCTTTTTTTTGGTTCAACTTATAAATAATTGTTGAATCTTCGACTGAATATATCGATCAGCATTATGTTTTATTTTTAGCCAACGACATTCATGATTCAGACTTTGCATCAAATCCATGGTGCGTCTAATAATTTGGCCAAAGACTGTACTTTCAAACACACCCATCTTAGTAGTATGAACGATTGACATATATGTACTAATAAGAAGGTTTTGCTTATGTAGTTTTTTGGGGTTTAGAAAAATCCAGGATTGAGAAGAAAAATATCCCTTAAGATATGGAGTGTATTCATCATTGTGGCTTATTACAGTGCCACAATATGTTCAAATTTGAGAAAATAAGTTTTTGTTTTGTTTTTTACCTCAGTATGTTTCTGTTTACTTATTGCTGATACTCATTGTGTTCTTGAATTTATAGCATATTTGATTTTGTTGAAACAATAATGAAAAAATTTAAGACATTAAAAGTTGTTTCATTTTATACATCTTATCGTTCAATCAATAAATAAATTAAAGAATTAAATCAATAGTAGTGAAATATTTCTAACAACTGCATCATATTCAATCAACTGTTGCTGTTTTTTTTTCAATATGAAGTTTATTCAAATCAAAATCAAGCATTCATCCTTGTCATGATAAATTACTTTTCGATAGAAAAAAAGAAGGGTTTGTTTCAATTATATTCTTTCATTGAAACTAAGTATAGCTTATCTTGGCTCAATCATAGCATTTTATTGAATACTTTCACTGTTTAAATAAAATCAATAAGTCCTATAATTGAATCGAAAATAGGAAGCATTGACAAAAGAAGAACAAGATAAGCATTGAATTAAATATACCAATCATTCAGGAATAGGGAACACAGTATATCATTGATTCAATGGTTATCCCAACCTAACAGTGTTTTTTGTGTGTATCCTTCAGAATATTTTCTCCTAGCAATTACGCAGGTGACTTTCGTCTTTTATTAAAATGAAGTTTTTGTTCCAGTGACTCACTGGGGGGAAAACATAGAAAAAATTTCAATCGGTATTTTTTGTCCATTAATGAAAGAGCACATTGTGAAAATTCTCATGTAGGTAGGTGACAATTTCGAGATTTTGAAACAACTAGTATGGCTACAGAAATGAATGGATAAGATAAGAAAAAGACATACATTAATTCAAGAGTCATCAAACGGTTAAAATGTAATTTCCGTTTTTTTTTAAACAATGGAAATGAGTTTAATTATTCGTTTTTCGGTGTCGTTAACTTCGTGTACTAGATTTTCTTCATCCTTTTTTGATATTTATATAACATAATGTTCTATACTCATTTAAAGCTCTATTATTGTATGGAAACCAGAGTCAATTTCAGAACTTTATTAAATAATCAATTACTGTTTTGGTGATTTGTTGTGAATCAAAATGTTCTGAAAAGAAGTTAGAATTATTCGTAACTTACAGCTGATTGACTTTTCACTTTTGTATTCAATATTGCAAAAACGTATATGGTGTCAACCGCAATTGATTGGGAGGGTAGGGCCAAACATGCGAGAGAGGGTTAAAGTTATTACTTCTTCATATGAGCAAAAAATCCCCCTAGTTTCAAGGTGTTGGACTTTAATGCTTTTATAAAATTAAGATGGTTATGTCTATAACAAAATTTCCTCAGTCCACCCTTTTCAGATTTCACCCTCAGAAAGTGGTGACTTGAATTCACGATTCATTTACACATTTCTAAGTTTTCAGTAAAGCTACGGCAATCTATGACACGTGGGCAACGTTCTTGTATTTTGGCTGGAAGTGGTTTCATATTTATTCATTATGAAAACTCCCACATTTTGAATCTTCACTTTTTCACACTCGATTGATTGAGATAACTGCAAAATATGTTTTCTCTACAGCTTTTGGTTTTTGAAAAAAATTGAGAATAAAAAAATTGTCAACATGATGAGGATTTGGATTCATGATTTTATTTCATGAAAACGCTCTGTATTTTCTTCTCTTCTGCACAGAAACGACTTGAAACATTCACTAAAACGTCCAATGAAACAGTTCCAATCTGCTGATGGAACTTGCTAGCAACATTACCCTCAGGTTAACAATACCACGTCTTGTGCAATGAATAGAACATGAGTAATGAATTACCCCTACGGAGTGGGTGGTCAAATGATGACGCCACTGCTGACACCAAACACTTCTGTCCATCAGTGTGACCGTTGTAGATAACATACATATTGCGTCTTTTCTGCGGTTGTCATTGGAAGGAGCCAGAAGATTTGAGACAATCCAAGGGTTTCTTTTATTGCATTGAAGAGAAAAATTTGGTCAAGATCTCGTCCTTTTCAAAATGAACCCAGTCATTCCGCCAATCAATTAACTGAATCTGAGAATATAAAGAAGATTGTTCCAAGATGAGAGCCTTGAAGCACTCCTTAAGAGGACAGCTGAGAGTTGAGCACAGCTTTGTTTTATTACGAATGTATCCGTTAGATAATTCGATGAATAGCTCCTGGCGCTGAAATGATGTTACAGAGTCATATTGCGAACGTTTACCTATTTGCTCGACGAGAATAATTTTGCCCTCATTTTCATATCGCAATGTATAATTTCGTAGCATTGGCGGTTATTTGATCTACGATATTAATATCGGTAATTGTTGGATGCATCTGCGTATCATTTATGGCCATTTATTGGGTTAATTGACATTTATTTGCACTGGTTGTTATGGAACAAGCGAATCATTTTCCGAACGTACCTCATCGATCATTTTGACGGATATCATGTATTACGGGGATTGGATTCGAAGGGAGGTGAGAATCAGAATTCAATATTTTTTCAGTTTTCTTTACTGTAATTTCTTCTCACAGTCTAAGATCCTAATAGAAAAATGTAAGCACTTCTTTAATGAATGAAACTCTTTTCATGTCAAATGAGAAATCTTAAAGAATGCATGGAGATAGGGTTGCCTAAAATTATAATACTCTCGAAAAAAAACATATTTCGGTAAGTTTTTTACTATTTTTCGCAGGTGCTTGTTACTTCTTAGAGAAATTCAAAAATATATACCTATCTGTGGAATCTGATAAGAAATTTAAAATCTCTATTTTCAAATACTATTCATTCTTTGATACAGACGTAATCGTAGAATCCGAAAGTTTCGAGAAATTCTCTTGAAATCTGTATGATAATATATCTATAACTCATGTTTTCTAATTAAATTAGATACTTTCTGATTCTGCAATATCAAGTTCGATGACTTACCCAGTAAAGACGATATGAATCGAAATTGAAACCGTTTTTGATTTTGTTTTTTTTTTTTTGTTGATCGTAAAATGAGTCTAGGAATTTTCGATATATAAACTTGGAAGTGAATCAAGTGATATACACTGCGGAAAAAAATTAACGCACATTCTGAAAATCTCAATTGATGAAAATTAACTCTACATTGACTTTATAACTCATTTTTCATGTTCTCTCGGGAAGGTGTTGAACGTAACAAGACACATTAAATGGGAGAAAAATTCAAGATTTCACCGATTCTTACGCGAAAGGAGAGAAATGAACAAGTTTCAAAATACTGAAATGCTGATGAGTGATTTAATACTTGTATTTCCACTCCTTGCGTTAATTACAGCTCGGCAACGAAGGTTCATACTCAAGATGATCTTGAAATGCTCTGATCTAATCCTTCCGAGATTTCTCCGAGTTAGATTCCCAAGTCATAAAGAGTAGCTGGATGATATTCTGTTCTTCTCAGCCTTCTATTGAGGTTGTTCCAAACCTGCTCAATTGGATTGAGATCTGGACTTCTTGCTGGCCATTCCATTCGAGGGACTTCAACCTCTTCAAGGTACTCCTGAACGATGCGCGCACGATTGGGGCCTGGCATTAGCGTTCATAAAAATAACATTTTCACCAATGTATGGGGCAAATGGCACTACATGCTTTTCAAGAATGTTACTTATCAGCATTCATAGCTCCATTATCAACGACCACTAGGTCAGCCATAAATGAAACAACAAGGTTAGTGTTCCTCTTCACTGTAATCACCCTTCAGGTCATTACATTCATTAGATCTATGTGTTCTGTTCTTATTTTGTATATATGTATATATGTTTATTCCCCCTTAATTCATTATCTTAATTGTCACGATGCAATTGTTATGCTTGGATGGTGGTCTCGATATTGAGCTTTGTTTCAACTTTGTCTTGCTGTCATGCGCTAGAAGTTGATATGGCTTATACTGAGGCCAGTAAAAGGAAGAAGAAGAAGACAAGGGCCACCCCCCTTCCGCACTAACGGCGGACCATCGAGACTTTCTAGCCCTTCAACAACGAGAACAGTACCATATACCATCCAGCAGAGTCAGTTCAGTTATGCCACGTTGTCTACCGGTAATGGTAAGTCTATATCATACTTATAGTGTTTTGTCAGCGTATACTGAGTCTTGTGATTCCCGGTACAAACTGTTTCGATTGTGAATTTCATTGAATACCATCACGAACTAGCGAATCCGATGATTTTTACACTCTTTCATTTAATAGCAATTAAAACACTATGAGTTGAATTTTATGAACCATCATACAATTTTTTTTTGCCGCAAAATGAACAATGCCTCATCGAATTGTTCTCTTTTATTTTTAATTGGGGAATGATAGCAATGAGTACAGACGGTTTCAATTTTTTTTTGTATGGTTAATCACAGCCCGGTGTTCAATTTTCCTCATTGTTCAAGACTTCTCCAGGATTTACTCGTTTTCCAGGCAATGCTCGTGATCTAAAGAAGGAATAGGGCTGAAACTTAACCTATATACCAATTATGAGTTCCCAACTAGAATGACACATCTATCAAGGCTCCACCCCTCTCATTTCACGAACTTCATCAGAAGTTTTCGATGAAATCAGCAATATCCTACAGAACCATACAATATTGTCAAGCTTTCATGACAATTTCGACGTGAAACTTTCATGTATGTAGTATGTATACTCATGTTACCATCTATCGTGAATGGCCATTCACACCAGCAACGGCTTGACCGCTCCCATCTTGAAGGGGGAGAAGGGCTGTTAACTCGGCAATCCAGCAGACATGGCAGAAAACGGGCATTGTTTTAGTTTATATGCTAGCGCAGTAAGCATCTCCACCGTATTCTTGGATGCGGGAGGAAGATAAACAGAACTACAGAACGTGGTTTGTCGGCCTCAAATCGTAGATGAGGGTGGCTGTAGGTGAGAACCGTTTCAACCGACAAACTTATTCAATCAGGGATTTCAGGAGGGCAGGTCTGATTGGCGCTTACGACGCCGTTTGTCGAATTTGTAGTGGACGTCGGATGCTGCTAGAAATAATTAAACACAGAAACGAAGCCGAGAACATTCCGAAGTACTGAATTATCTGTAGTCGATCGAACCAATTTTAGAAAAAGATGAATTCAAAATAGTAATCATCGAAATGAATACCATTTTCAATTCCCAGGCTCAGAGATCTTTCATTATGAGGTTGGAGAAATGATATTAGATTTTGTCACTGAGACGAGAGATATACCGGTTTCGGCCTTGTTGGGTCTCATCAGTATCCCGTACATCTCAGGACAAAATCTTCATAAAAAACTTCGATATTTAAAGCAATCGGGTGCGATGTACTGGGCAGAAATTACACAGCAGTCACATCCAATTGCGTCAAACTGAACTTTAATATCTCCAATGACAGGTCATGAAAGAACTTTGTACTTCCTCTTTCACCCAACCAATCTTTACGAAAATGTAGGATATTTCATTCAAAACGTTATACACTCCCGTCAATAAATTTTTTTGTCAAATTCAACACCCTGTATCTTTTTTCGTGGTTCTCCGATTTTGTTGAAATTTTCACCAGATTTAGTATTGGGTCTTGTTATATTAATCCGAAATTTACTTTGCGAAAATACCTGTAGTTCATCCGTTATACAGGGTGAAACAAAACCTTGTCTTATACCCTTCATTTCTAAATACCCTGTTTCGTAGTTATCTCACGGGAAGAACCCAGTATGTATCCATCACTGTCAAGGATTCAGAATATTTATCTACTATGACTCATTTAGTTAGAGGAGTTCCGCAGGGAAGCATACTGGGACCATTACTTTTCGTAACATATGTGAATTATGTTGATGACACTAATATTATTTTGAAATCCAAGAACCCAGAAAACCTGCAACAACTTCTCTTTTCTATTTTAACATCGATAACACGTGGTGTCAATGTCACGATGTTAAAATAAATTCCACAAAGACGAAATACATTTTTTTCTCCCACAAATGTAGATCACAAATAAAACCACAACTTTTTTCACCACTACAGACACTCATACCTCTTGGTAAGAACACTAGGTTTCTCGGTATCACGGTTGATGAATTTTTAGATTGGTTTCCGCACACTCGGTCACTTATAAAAAAATTGAACAGCATTATATACACCCTGCGACCCTGCGTGTACTAAGAAATGACCTTCCTGTCCCATTTTTGAAATCAGTTTACTTCTCTAATTTTCAATCGTTGTTATCATACGGTATAATTTTCGGGGGAAACTGCACTTTTTCGAATGCTGTGTTCAAGACTCAGAAACTTGCTATAAGATGACTTTTCAACCTTAAGTTTCGACAATCATGTCGTGGTATATTCAGGGCCAATAACATTCTAACCCTACCAGCGCTGTACATATATCGGTGGTTATTGTTTGTGTTCAAGAATCCTGAATTATTTTCGAGATTTAAGAAAACTAGAGCTAATCCCACAAGACATGATATGTTTATATATCCCCATCACGATCTCAGCTTAAGTGAAAAAAACTGCACTGTTTAATGCTTTCCCTGGGTATATAAAAGATATAAAAAATCTCAACGCTTTTCGGAGGGAGATCTACCGGCTTTTGTTGCAGCAGGAACCTTATGATGTTAAGGATTTTCTGTTTCCTCAGGTAATTTTTTTTTCTCGTTGTAATTGAAGTATTTGTATTTCAATGTTTATAGTGGGCAATGATTTTTCAAATAAAGGTTATTATTATTATTATTATTAATTCTCCAACACCTTATATTTACAGTCACTTCGACGGATTATTAACGTCGATAAATCATTCTATTTCAATTTATATTATGATTTCTGCAATGAGAACTTATACATTTGTGACCTTGAATCTTTTCGGGATCAGTGAATTTGAAACCGCCAGGCAGCTTATTCCATATTTGAAATGAATTGTGAAAAATACCTTTTGATGTATTTTGAGTTAGTTTCTTGCTGAATTAAAATATTTCTATTTCGAGATTTATATTTATGTTTCGCCTCATTACTTTTGAGATCATAATAATTCATTTTGAGGATGATTCATTCATAAATGTTCCTACTGTATTATTTTTAACAAGTTTCGTTTTCCTTCATATTTCACATAATTGGAAGACATCTTACTCCTATAGAGGATGATATTATCTTTAGGGTAACATTACTTCGAAACGTTTCTGGTTATTAGTTATATAGTTCAACTTTCGATTTATTGTTATTCCACGAAATGATAGTGACCTATGAACGTCGTTTATTCATTTTCATTCAACTTTGATATGATATTTGTTCAACTCCTCTAATTTTTAACGGGTTTTCTATGTCAGAAGATTGATCAATATGAATATCATCGTCTTTTTGTTGCACATTATAGAAGAGATTAAGAGTTAACAACTTGTTTATTCTCTTCTGGTCATGGTCTATACTTTCTACATTTGATGCCGTATATATTAATGCAATATCGTCACAAAACTTCACTGCCTCTTTCCCAGAAAGTGCGACTGTTTGGTTGATGTACACAAAATACATAAGTGGTCCTAAAATAGATTCTTGCGGAACACCTTGTTTCACAATCATAGAATCTAAAATTATTGTAATTATCATCTTGGTTTGTTTCAAATACTCTCTGTTACCTGACAGTTTAATAAGGCATAATAACTCTCAAGCAATAATTGAAATTCTACGTTAGTGATTTACTTTATGGCTGATTGAAAGGCTTTATGAACTGCATGAATTGTAGATTTTCCTTTGCGATATCTGTGTAGCTCCTTTACGAATATATTTTTCTCAAAAAATTCGAAGAATTCATTTCCTTTCCTATGACTATATTTTCATCTGAAAAATTTTAATTTTGATTTTTATCGAAACATAAATAAACGAAAAGTTGGCACACTTTTTGTTTAACAACGGTGCAGTAACGATATATCATCGACAAAATTAAGTTCAGAATTGTTCAGGTACTGCTAAAATATCGTAATCAATGAAAATCGAATCATGTGAATAAAACACTCGAATATCTCAAGAAGTTCAATTTTTCAAATAACAGTAGTTTTTTCATTTAATTTTTTTCATCTAGAACGAATAAAACTGAAGCAGTTTTAAGAAAATCAGGACTTGCCCTGTGATAGCTCCTAAGCCATTATCAGAAATATAAAAGTTTAATGGAAAACTGTATTTCAACAACAAGGATGTTTCTCACTTATTATGCATTTTCATTCATGTGATTGTTTATCAAACAATAGCTATTCTTCAATGTACTATCCGCTCCAGAAAACTATTTTTGACCTTCTCTGAAAATTTCTTTTTTGATAGCAAAGTGGAAAATGTGAGGGATAATCAGAAGAAAAGTTAGTCAACAAAGCATTTGAATCTAAAATTAAATTATGTTCAATACTAGTTGATACAAACTGTGTACCCTACGCCCTCTTTGAGGATCAGACAAGAAACAAATTCATTGGATGTAACAGCTCCCAAAACATATTCGTATAAAATTACTTTACATCAAAACAATATATGTATAAAGAAGGTCATGATGATTCATCTGAAACTGAATAATTGTAAATGAATGAAGAGTCTTGGAGCAAAGCTTCGACTAGTATATGATGCGATTTTTGTCAACCCATGAATTATTTTCTCCATCGAATTTCGGAACAATGATGCACAACTGTTGTCAATCAAAACAGAAAACTGAATTTGAAATATTCGATATTAAAAATGATATGGCTGAATGAAAATAGAAACAATTGTTCACCATGAATCTATTCCCAATGGACAATCAGTTCAGTCCATTTGACGCTATAATTCCAATTGAACATTCCGTATTTTCGATATGAAATTCATCGGAATATTAAAATGGTTTGTATTAAATTTACCTGTTCATTTGTTAAACTGTCACCTCGATTCAGCGGATATTGGGATCATACCTGTAACAGAAAATAGCGTCAAAAAAGAAAAAGTTTATTTCGTGAATATTCATTGAAATAATCAAGCTGTGTCTCTACATTAATTTTTATTGAGGAGAAACTATTCCTGACAATTAGTTTAGTGAATTACCACAAAATAGAGCGTGGATCCTGTACTAATACTTCAAACAACAGAAAAATTATGAAATAATACCTATATAGCTATCCTGAACAAAACATCTCGTTTATTTCCTAATAAAATGTCCTACAAGTCTTCCGGAAATCATTACTTTTATTTCCAGTTGTATAGAGCTATTAACTCCCCATTCAGATCGTCACTTTTATTCTTAGTTCCTGCTCTATCATTCATAATTCTTAATGACTCGTGCAACGATATTACGATCCCGGGTAGTGTTCACAATCAATCAGTTCGTAACATAAAAGGTTCATTGTTAGGTTCACCTTCCCCTCATTAGTCGACAATAAAATAACAATGATTGTGTTATTCTGGGATAAAGATGTTAGGCTAATTTATTGGAACAGGTGAATTCGAACAGTGGCGTAGATGTGAACGACCGAAACACAGGTTATTTTCGTTGGAGGTTTTTCTTGATTCGTTCATTTTTCTTGAGTCAAGATATCTTTGTTCTTGAGAGAGAAAATGATTAATTTTTTTCGAATGAATTCGAGATTGTTTTATGAAATGATTCCGTGTGTGAATATTTTGAAATATTCAGATTAAGGTACATTTTTTTTTATTATCATTAGAGCATCTTCAATTGAGTCTCATAAAGAATGGTACTGGCGCATTCACCATTGTGTTACATTTTTATTCAACATCGAATTTTCAATTAGATCTATTTGATATTTTTCGGAGAAAATCTGATAGTAATATTTCTATCAGCTCCCAATAATGAAAGAAATCATGAATGTTTCCGAAAAAATCAAAAACTTCAGGCCTGCCTATTGGAAAATTGAAAAAAGAAGTTATCGTGTTCACGGATGATGTTGGCAAAAAAAACTTAATTTTACAAAGAAGTGTACATCGCTGAAATAATACAATACATATTGAAACAAAAGGCACGAAGCTGAATTTGGTGCAACACAGGAAAATCATAAAGGTCTGCAGTATGTTAAATGAGAAAGGGAAAAATACCTCAGCTGAAAAAAATCCTAAATCGGCTCGCGAAAAAAAATTACTAGAATATAATGAAAATCTCGAGAGACATCAATGTGATCATCCTCATGTTATCCGTATGAAAATCACGAAAGACATCAATGAGATCATCTTCATGTTATCCGTATTAGTATAGTATCGACTTGAAAAGTGAAAATAATATAGATATGAGGTTGATGATAGTTTCAATATTCATGGTGTTTCTATTTTTTTATGACCCTCCATGAGATATTGAATCTTTCTACTCTTACTTTTTCACACTCAACTTCAACGGTTTTTGAGTTTTTGATCATATTTCGAATTTTCAGATAAGATTTCACATAAAATTTCTAGGTTAACGATGCCTTTATGCAATTCTCAGTATTGAATTCTGGAGGACGATGAAAAATACTATTTCAATGCAATTAATTTTATGTATATGTATTTTGTACTTTCGAATTATTTTTGTATTTCAACTAATATATTTCCTTTTGAAAAAAAAATCTCTATTCATCTCTGAGGCAACATAAAGTTTGCCGGGTCAGCTAGCTTATTGATTGCCAATTGCTACAATTAGTCCCACCACCAGATCCTTTACGCTCTTTAGTTTCTGGGGCAGTAAATGAATACTTCTCGGCCCACATTCAAAAATATACCAGCTGTTTGAAGACGACAACAATTGGCGCAACACATATTGTGCAGGACAATTTTATTTCCACTTTTAAGGTATTATACTATGATAGTTTATTATAATATTGAAGTTACTTTTTATTAATAGATTGAGGCAGCACAAAGTCTGCTTGTTATAAATAAATAATCGGGAGGTTAAGTGTAAGAGTAGCCGTAAGCTAAACTTCGCCTCTCGAGAGTTCTCATATTTTGTAAAAAAAGTCGTTAATAAATAAATAAATAATATTCAAACTGCAATACCTGAATCAATTTCAAGTATGTGATGACCGCTATTGTTTCGTATGTTTCTCATTCATTTCCTTTTTATATGAACCACGAAAAACCAACTTGAGCTTGACTACAATTCTAGTTTTGTCAGCATTCTGACCAAATTTCGTTAACATGAAGATTGAAATTTATCTGCGAGTCGTTTGATTGTCATCGCACTTTTTGAAACGTCATAATCATTTTAAATCCATTTTTATTCACATTCCAGAGTTTTTTTCGAACCTTATACCTTGGTGAATCGATTTTTTGGACCTAAAAATCCTAAATTTGTAACTTTCATGAAAATCGTCAAGACCGTTTCTGACAACTTCATTATATATGAATATACAAGCTCATACCCGCGGCTCCGCTCGCGTTATATTTCAATTTCAAACGGTAATGATAAATCCGAAACCCCACATTCATAACCTCGTATCGAAGGAGAGACATGAATACATGACAAAACGACGTCGCCTATAGATTCAATGATTTCTTGTGCAAATTCACACTCGTTCAACCTACTGTAACTTTCAAAGTATCCATTCGAAAACCATACTGTAACAAGCATTTTCATCAGGAATAAATGCCGCAGATAACAGTCACATTCAGTCACAGTCAATGTTCTGTAACTGACTTCATTTCTATTTATTGTATATTCAACATGTATGAGATAATTTTGAAATTCAAATAAAGTATTAGTATTAGTATATTGATTCATTTCATGCCAGTCAAAAGACCTCTTCATATTGATCATTTTTTTGGATTGAATTGAAAATGTTGAAAATGGCTATCGTGGGTTGTCTTCGGCAGTTAGACATATGCCGTCGGGAACTTTTTTATCCAACTTTTCGAGCACTACATGTTTCTCTATCTCTTATTGTTTACGCAGCATCGCATGTAAAAATAAGAAAAAAAAATGAGGTTGGAGAAATGATATTAGATTTTGTCACTGAGATGAGAGATATATTTTTTTTTTCTTAAAAACATCAGGTTTCACAGTCACAAAAAGAATTGGGCGTTTCCATCACTTTGAGAAACTAGCAAGCGGGCCCTGAATAGAGCCACTGCTAAAATCTCATTCAGTGAAAGAGGAAGTACAGATTTCTTTTTTTGCATTTGATTGGAGATGTGAAACTTCATTTTGACGCAATTGGATGTCACCACCTTAGTACTTTGTAATATTTTACTCATTACTTCACAACCAATTGCTATAAATTCTGAAGTTTTTAATTAAGACTTTGTCCTGAGATGTGGGGATACTGATGAGGCCCAACAAGGCCGAAAACCGGTATATCTCTCATCTCAGTGACAAAATCTAATATCATTTCTTATCTGGTTACCTACTCCATACAGGACAAATAAACATATAATAGAGTAGAGTAGGTTTTTAGTAGAGAATATCTTAGATCAGATTCGGTTAAATGACTGAATATTGAATATGAACAAAGTAGTAAAATCTCAAGAATCCACGTCTGCGCATTACTGAAATTTTCCACCGAGTAATTGTGAAATATTCCATCTTGAATCCATCCGTCATAAATGACAGTAACTTATCACAATTATCTAACCAATTCATTCGCTCATCGATAAGTTATCGAAAACAATAGACTTATCACATGAGTGGGGTAATAACCGGAAAGGTTTCATAAATAACCCTGCCTCCTGGCAAACGCATTACTCAAATCTCATCCAGTCGAATCTCCGATAAAACGGCATCCCATCACTCCCGCCCCTGATGCGACTCGGATATGATAATTTATCGCAAAACTTCCGGCGACATCAGAATAACCTTCCGGTAACTGGTACTAAATAACGGCGCCGACTACGAACAGCGAGTGTGTCGCTTGCATCGGTATCTTTTATATTTGTCGCGTATAGGGCCGACACAATGCGACCCGGGTAGGCGACGCGACGGATTTACATGATTTACGCGATCGGTCGTGCAGAAAACACAATAATAACGTAAAAAATGCAAATTAACAAATGCTTTGTGGACAACAAAGCCCGCTCGAACACCGAAGGGCAGCCGCAGTACCGTGGGGGTTCATGAATCGAAAAAGGGTTGGTCGCTCTGTCCAAATATTTATCCTCCCTTTCGGGACGACTTTTCTTGCCCTCTCCGAGCCTACACCTGATGCGGAATTCAGCCGGCGTTGCAAAAAGACAACTTTCATTTCACTTAGTTATGTTTTCTCCGGAGGCATAACCGCTGCTCTCTTGTGTGGGGGCTGTTTGTGAGATCAACAGTTTTTTCATTAAGGGTTTACGAAACAAAGTTTATTACACCCACACACGTTCGTTACGCCTATTCATCGAAAACATTATGATGTTATCGAGTCTCTTCTGATTCTTGTAATTGAGACCGTAGATACTTTAACAAGTTTCAGTATAAGGGATTCTATATTTATTTCCTTGAAGGTTATCAATCTGAAATCAGATGTGATTGATACATTCACTATTGAACTTTCGAAAAAAGGGAAGAGAAGCACGGTATACTCAGTAATATAAACTACACTGTGCACTTTAAATTTGAAACTGCACTGCATCTCAGCCATTACTAAAGATAAAGACATGCGGTTTTCGCACCACTGTATCACTTTTTTGAGAGACTTCGATGCTGTTATCGAGACTCTTCTGATTTTTGTAATTGTGACCGTAGATAGTTTACCAAGTTTCAGCGTGAGGTTTCTATATTTATTTTCTTAGACGTTATCATCTGAAATCAGATGTGGTTGATAGATTCACTGTTGAACTTTCTAAAAAAGGGAACAGAAGCACGGTATACTCAGTTATATAAACTACACTGTGACTTTAAATTTGAAACTGCACTGCATCTCAGCAATTACTAAAGATAAAGACATGCGGTTTTCGCACCACTGTATCACTTTTTTGAGAGACTTCTATGATGTTATCGAGCCTCTTTTTCTGATTTTTGTAATTGAGATCGTAGTTAGTTTACCAAGTTTTAGCTCAAAGGTTTCTATATTTATTTCCTTATAGGTTATCAATCTGAAATCAGATGTGGTTGATAGATTCATTATTGAACTTCGAAAAAAAGGAAAAGAAGCACGGTTAACTCAATTATATGAACTACAATGTGCACTTCAAATTTGAAACTGCACTGCATCTCAGCCATTACTAAAGATAGGGACATGCGGTTTTCGCATGTCCCTCTTTTTTGAGAGACTTCTAGAGCCACAAACAGAAATATTTCAACTACTTTAATCCTTGAAATAATTTAAGATGTTCACTTTTCGAGACCTTATCATTTCTCAGGCCTTGTATAAGATGAAAAAATGAAAAATTCTTAGATCTATTTATTATACAAGGGAAAAAAGTATGAGACAAAACAGCTAGAGCTAAAATCTAACATTTTTCCCATGTATAATAAATATTTTTTTCTGTGACGGGAAAACAACATATTGAGGAGAGAAAACTTTCACTGGGAAATTAAATTTTTCAACTCACAGGCTTTGACAATTAGACCTGCGTTGCCAAGAAAAAAATTCAATATTCGGGTAAAAAAAACTAAAAAGAAAAGTGAGAATTTTTTCCTGGGGGAAAGAGTTATTTCACAAATTAAAATTTTATGACCTCCAAACAGAGATGAAATGTCAATTTTTTTCGAAGAAAAATAGATTTTTTCTCACGTTCATACTCAAAAATTCCCCTCGAGGACTGTCCTTAAGATTGGGATCAAACTTCATATTTTTCAAATAGAACACTAAATACATATTATATTATAACGTCATATTCTTGAAATTTGTTTCCTGAATACACTTTTGCATCATGAAATGATCATTGATGAATTTCAGCTTCAAAACTCCGACAAATCCACTTTCATGTTTATTTTTTTAAAATAGGGATTTATACTGAAAAACTGAATATGAAGGGTGTACCAAGTTCGACGGCCTATAAGGCGTTTCTGGAGAACAGGACCTATTTGAAATATGGAAATTGAGATTATATTATTGTTTGACATTGTCTCCGATCCAAAATATTCTTGGAACCTGAATACTTTTAGTTATACAGGGAGTGTCGTATTCCACAACTGCCTTAGATTCAGAGTAAAATATATATATTTTTAGAAAACTGCCAGAAGTAATCTCAATAAGGTATATATATTTGAAATCAGGAGAAAGAGCTCTACTGCTGTTGACTGTAGTAACAGCTACTACGGTTATTCCCAAGAAAGAAAATCATTCCCAATTTTTTTTTATTTCATCGAATTTTTCAGAGTTTGAATGTATTTTATGTTAACTCCGCCGTAGAAGAATCCAACAAAAAAATCTTTCATAACAAACAGTTCATAAAATATTGAGTTATGAATGGTGCAACCAACAAAATGGCCGACTGAGTTTTATTTATTCAATACTTTGAAATTATAATCATAATTATGGGTACGAACTTTGACAGAAGTTTTTCGGTTACGTGAATCGGTACTGACTTTTGCGCGGAGACCTAAGAATTCCAAGGCTAAGACGTTAAGGCAACTCAAAATACACAGTTCACATTGCATCGCCATCTAATGGTGATGTAGAGAGTAGGGATCTTTTCAAAACATTTCGTCATAAAATTTTCCATAGTGTTCGGAAGACAGATAAGTTTAATAACACATGGGCTCAGATGCATTGATTTCATTATAAAAAGTAGTTAACCGAATTAATATCAAATATAATACTCACACGATACTTCTATCAACCGTAGCGACATCTACTGGCATTATTCGCGAAAAGGAAAATTATTTCCTAATTTTTTTTTCGATTTCATCAAATTTTTCACAGTTTTGAGTAGAAGAATCCAACAGAAATCTTTCATAACAAACAGTTATCCAATCTTGAAGTAAAAATGGTGTAACCAACAATATGAAGGACTCAGTTTTATATATTGAGATTTTGTTCTGTGTAATGAACAAAATCCAGCAATCAATAGTTCATACATCAGCAATGTCAGAGGCTGGCGTTATGCTCCCGGCATAAAAAATTTCCACCACCACAACGCTGAACAAGTGAAAAAAACCGAGTGATTTACGATTCTTGTTTCGCAGACGCCAACATCCTCCATGCATTGATATACGGCAGAACTTAATAATGAAAAATATAGCCTACGTACACGACACGGAAAAAACATAATCAGTGACAAGTGCAGTTCGGAACAAAATAAATCTGGGTTAGCTAAACCAATTATCGCGCACACTGAAGGCGGTCGCATCCGGTGAAAACAATAACGACTTTAATTTGTTACAGTGTGAAATATTCAGGGTGAAATTGCATGTACTAATCAACGGTTCCTCGCGGGTTAAATATTGAAGCACTAAGTAGGATGGTCTAGCGGCAGGATTCATTAGGGCTCCCATTCGTAAGGTTGCTGCAAAAATGGAGGATCACAAATGAACAAAAGACTAAAGCTGCATTGTCCCCATTACCACCTAGAAGTTTATCGCATCTTCGAAAGATTGATCATGTTGAATCTTCTTCTATAGTGTTCAGGACAGATATATATATATATATTCTTATGAAAAAGAAAGCTAAAATAATACATTAAATGTTGAAACAAAAAGTACCTAAGCTGAGGTAAAAAAAAACGGGGTATCATAACATTCTTTGTATGATACTATAGAATCCTACGATACTATCAACACTAGTATCATACGATACTATACAGCCAGGGAAAAAAGCCTCAGCCGAAAAACCTGCCTCCCCGTAAACAAAATAACATAAAATATCAGGAAAATCTTGAAAGACATCAGTGTGATCATCTTCATGTTATCCGTCGATGGGCTCCGATACACAGATTCTTCCCAAAACGACTCGTAATTCTTAATCTGAAATGAAAAAAGACAGAAGCAGAAAAGGAACCGATTATTCAGAATAAATCGAATGCATTTTGGAAATGCATTTGGTTCTTTAAAAAACATCAACATTAAGATTTCTTGGCCAAATAATGTTCGGAGGTTTATAAATATTTATGACAGAAATGTCACAAAATTTGAAAGAAATGAAAAAAAACTCCATCAATTTCCCTTTTCCGAATCTGTTGAATCTTACGAAACTGATAATTTTTCAACATAACATGCTAAAGTTGTAAAAAATAAATTAATACATAACCTTTCAACTGTCCTCTTTCACGAGGATTTTTTTCTGTTGCCGTGTGGGTTTCTTGCAGAAGAATCTTTTTGATACCATGTTCATCAGCTAATTTGGAGACGTAATCACACTTTCCTTTCGAAATTCCTTCGATATTCAAATTCGAAATCCACAAATTGTTGCTCTCTGGTCGTGAGGGTTTTTTCAAACCAGATACGACCTTCCAGGTGATGATTTTTCGGCACTTCACATGTTTGAAGATCGCTACGGGACCCCAATGAAAGGCAATCATCTCCCATAGATAAACCAAACATGTTATAACACAAGAAAACAGAATATTTTTCAGGAACAAAAACTAGGACATACCTATTACGAGAATTGTCAGATTCATCAAACCGAGCATCAAAATAGATCATTTCAAAGTATTCGACTCATACAAGAGTGAGTGAAATCAAGGTATCAATCAAGAAAAGTCAAACAAAAACAGAATTGTGACATCATGACAGAGACATTATGTAGAATCAGAATCGTACTCACTAGGAGAATCATTATTGAAATCCAGAATTATTTTGGAAAGTGGAAATATTCGAAGGTAGGTGTAGTCGATTGATTAAGACATAACATAATCTAAAAATTCAACTACAAGACGCATAGAATTCAATAGATTTTCGTTACATTTTTGATGAGAGTGAGAATGTAAGATTTGGGGAATTTTTTCTTTTTGGACTAATATACGATTAATTAAAAATATCTGATGTACTTACCTTTTCATCATTCATTATCATTGAACTCTCAATAGAAAGAAGTTGAGAGTTATTTTGTTAAGTTTGAACTAGGGGGTTCATAAAAAACGTCAGATATCTTACAGAATTTTTGGACACTCCTAATCTTCCTGGTGCGATTTCGTAAGATTCGTCTCATTTGAATTTTTTTTAAATGTGTTCCGTCCATGGAAAAAGAATATAGCCGTAGTTTCAGATCACTGTGATCAAATGAATTGCTAAATATTTCACTCAATGAAGAAATTATTCTGATTCATTCATATAACATAATTTTGCAGAGTGTTCTGGTAAAAAAAATTACGGGATATGAATATATCCCGTAATTTTAAAATTAAAGGCCCCCTCATTCCTAAGAGAGATTTAGAGACTTCACTATAGTGAAGGGGGTATACCCCCTCCCTTGAATCCCTCAGGTAATAAATGGATGACCCCACCTACTCCGAAACTGAAGCAATGATTTTTTAGGGTTCTGCTGAGTAAAATGAAATAAAAAATATTAGACGTCTAGAAAGTAAATCAAATCCAATCAGACAGATATTCATATCGAATATTTTCAAGACGAGTCCGTGATTCATTGTCAAAAAGTTATCAGATCTCATGTAGAGCCATGCTGCTAACTTTACACTCTTCATATTCGTAAGTCCATTTTCACAAAATCACTTTCGCCATGTGAGCGTTAGGTGAAAAAATGTATTCGCTGTTCATAACTTTATTGTAACACAATAATAAGTTCTTATAATTACGAAACGGCCAAGTCACTCATTTTCAAAAAGGCATAGAATTCGTGAAATAAGGACTTGTGAAGATGAAGAGGTTAGAGTTGACAGCTCGGCTCTACATGAAAACTGATAATTTTTTGGCAATGTTAGTAATATGGCCTCTTTTTGGCAATATTTTACATGAAAATGTTTGTGGTTGGAGTTTAATTCTTTTTGTACCTTTCATGCTGTTCATGTTTTCCTCAATAATAATTAAATGAAATAAAATAAATTTATTGCGAGATCTTTTTCAAGTCAAAATAATTCACAATAGGTTTAAGTTCAAAATCAACAATGTACGAAGTATAGGTTCAAGTTGCGATGGGGATGTAATTGACAGTTGTCACCACAACAATTGTATGAAGAATCATAACGGGAATTCCACAATGGAAACTGTGGTTGAGGTTATTACAATGAAATTTTATTCGAGGCGTTATACAAGCGCTTCATTTTATCCCCTTTTTCAGAATGTGGGGGCAATTTCCTCTAAAAATTCTTGAATATTTCTTATTATATTTATTTATAACAAGCAGTCCTCCCTATATAACAATTTTTAGACCACTTGCATCGAGATTGGCTGGAGGATCAAACAAACTTTTACATCCCCTGGTTCTAACAGTTGATAGGGTAAAAGTTTCAAGTTTAAAAATTTCTTCATTGTTTGTGTACTGGAAGTCTTTGATAGGACATCAGGAAATCCCCCTAACATTTTTGATCATCAGTTTCAGATATCTATAAAATCTGAAGTCTACGAGCTATGCATTCCAACCTTCAAGTTTAATAGGTTCACTACTGGCATCATATCCTGAGAATTTTATTCATCTACTATATTTCAAAGTCAAATAATGAGATTTCAAAAATACAACGAAACACTTCGAGAAAATATACGTAGAGCCTCATATGTTCATACAAATTCATTATTATCAAGATAACCATTAACATTAGCATTAATTACATTCATTTCTTAGACGTTCATTTCACCAAGCAGAACCCAAAATAAATGTTTTGATCAGTGTTTTTTCATAGGTTGCTGTTGATTCAATTTTGAAGTGGGGCGGTATATTGAAGAATATCAGGGTACCTAACCATAACCTGCTTCGCCGCAAGAAGGTTCAACAGTATAATTGAAGGAACAATGAAAATAAACAAAAAATGATGAGATAAGGCTCAGGTTTCCTTCATATTTCTCCATAACTAAAGCTTCATAGGATAAACCATAATATTGGAAAAAAATTATCAACATTCCTATGGATGAATAATGAAATGAGAAAGAAACAAAAATCTCCCACAGACTCGAATTTCAAAAAAATCCAGAATCCAGTGAACGATCAGGAGACGTGACAGTGTTCAGAGGCAACTCCGAAACACATCTCAATTTTATTCCGATGTGAAATGGAGCCTAATACGCTGTTAAATATTCCGATCTTCTCTGCTCCAGTTTCTCGTTTCATTGGATTAGTACTTGTTGAAAAATTTGATTATTGCAGAATCGTGTCTCACTCGCAATCTCATCTATCGTTAACTGATTTCGAAAGTTTACAGCGTTGACTGAAATTGGAGGCAAAAGTTAAAATTCAATCTCTATCAAATTTTCAGCTAAATGAGAGTTACGCCTCCACGAATAGAGAGAGTGGTATGGAAAGGGGAAATTTGAAAGGGAGTACCCTACTCGAGTTTCAATGATAACTGATTCTGAATAGCATCGAGCATCGGCAATTCCAATTTTCGTGAACGATCTGAAATCGAATTCAATACACGCATGGGATTATATAATTATCAATTCTAGCACGTAATTCACACTTCAATAATACTATCTCTTAAATGGATTAAAAAACACACTCTCATAAGTTTTTCTCACTATAGAATGACTTTTGTTAGTTACCGTGTTTCTTGCAAGATCAGTGGATTATTTTCATTGTTTGCTTACAGTAATTTGAACCATTACCGTTTAAAAAATGAACAACGATTCAAGAAAAAAGTTAATTTTACTTCTTTATTTCAGTATCGTCATGACTTTATTACAGTACTAAAAGCAGTGATGTAATGAAACTCATTACAGCATTGTTTCAGTTTTATTGTTCGTTTTTGTAGTTGTCACTACTGACCTCTGATCTTCAGATTTTGTAATCTGTCAAACTTCGTAAGTCACACCAAATACCACGATGAAATATAAAAGTCGATACCCTGAATTTTCATACTTGACAGAACTAGAGAAAATATCGTCTAATACTCGTTGCAGAAGGCAATTCCAGTACTGATGCTATAGAAAACTCGCTCATTCGTTACTCGTTTTTGAACTTCCCATTCGCGTTGGAATATGCGAGCTCATTTTGGAACTTGTTTTAAAATATACTTTCTCTATTTCAGTATCGTAATGAGTTCATTACAGTACTAAAAGTAGTGCTGTAATGAAACTCATTACAGCATTGTTTTCAGTTATATTTTTCGTTTTATGATTGTCAGTACTGACCTCCGATCGAATCAAGTTTCGAATCAAATCAATTCAAATTCCGTGATCTGTCAAATTTCGTATGTCACACCAACTGCCAAGCTACAAAACAAAAGTCACTTATCTGAATTTTCATTTGAATTTCGAGAAGTTTTCACAAAAATTGACTGAAATAGAGAAAATACCGTCTAATACTCGTTGCAGAAGGCAATTCCAACACTTATGCTATCGAAAACTCGCTCCTTCGTCGCTCGTTTTCGAACTTCGCATTCGTGTTGGAATAGGAGCTCATTCTGAAACTTGTTTTAGAATATACTATTAATTGAATTTTTGAAGAGAAAGCAAGATCATTACAGGCCAGGCGCAGATCGGAGAAGGATATATAAAAAACCAACTATGAAAGGAATGCACATCGTCTTTTTTTTTCGATAGAATATTGGACCACTTTTTCGATATCAAACTGAGTCAAAAAAAAATTGAAGAATTTCATTTAATAATTTTCACATTGTGATTTAGTACATCCTTTCATCTGCAACTATTCATCGAACCAATACCTTTGATCTGGATCCATCAACAAAATATTTGTGGAATGTGTCTGCATTATTCCAATCCTCATCCAAATTGGATGAAATTTTTTAGTCATCACGGGACTCATGTAAAAACTCACAGTCCACTGCAATGACGCGTATTTTGCAGCTAAACGAGTCGACATTGGATTAGTTAAACTGAGCATTTGAACAAAAATTGATTTTTGCATGTGTGTCAGAATGAAAAATTTCTGTAGTGATCAGAGCATTTTCATGCTTGCTTCGTTCACTTACAGAATGGAGACAAGCATTCAATTATCTTCAAATATTTCCATGCTCTATTCTCTGAGTAATGAAATGAAATGAAATTGTATATCGTGTTTTTCGATGATGAAAATTCGTTCAGAAGGAAGCGAATTGCTCTGTCGTCTCTGTCTGTAATTACATCGTTTCATCAGTCGATTCGCCCCACTTGACAATTAACTCTTTTTTGTTGACGATGAAAGGGAACATAATAACATAATAAAGATAAGGTAGGGAGCAATTGGAAAATGAGAGGGCGCACCTGTTAGTCTCCTAAAGCTATTCAACCCGATAACTGTTCATAAAAAGGCGATTATTTATACCTAGTAGAGATAAAGAGGCAGGCATCATCATAAGGTGCAACAATGGTCTAATTCAATCTGCCGTATGAATGACCTTCTTTCTATTCAGAAGGGTGACATTGGCAGAAGCGTTCTCTTTTCATTGCCAGGGACATTTTCTGATTGTTTCCGTTCTGAAATTATTTCAGAAAGCGTAACGAAAGAAATGCAATGATGAGTGCCTTTGACATATTTTTTTGTATGAGACAATGGGAGAATAACGTGTAAGAAAAATGAAAATGTACCAGAAACTTTGGAATATAAAATATAGTCGAAATCACAAAAACTTATGTTGTTTCCGATTCATTGAGTAGCAGTTTGAATGAGTGAAGTCAAATAATAAACCAGAAGTGACAAAAACAAACAGAAAAAACTCTCAAATTTACATTAGTAGGGATGAAAGGCGGCTGTTTGTATTAGTAATAATATTCCTTGGGCATTGATGATGGATGTCATAATATTAAAACAGTCTAGAGTTCGTCCCTCAGGATTCGACTCAAAGCTGTAACTGAATATGCTTGAAAAAATTGTGTTTGAAATTAAGGGCAAATGTTAATATGCAAGGAATAATCGACGGAAAAGATGTCATTTTAGGTAGGTGAACTATTGAATAACACACCAGTGTGTTATAATCCATTACTCACTTGTGTGTTACAATTCATAACTAACTAGTGGGTTCGTATTTTCGTATTAGCATCGGTTATAGCTTCTTTATTATCGCATAGAAATATTTCGAAAACGGTACACGGTATCGAGTTTTATCGAGAGCACAGTTCTGATGTGAAATTTAATTATATTCAGGTTCAGTGGACATTTCGCTTAGTCTGCTAAAAAAATTATGTTAGATACTACATGGTATAAACCGTGTAACAAGCGCCTTCTATGAGATCCAGACATAAAAGCAAATTAGTCAGATATATTTTTTCACTACAATGTCAGCAGTAGCTTCGGCGAAATCGTAAAAAAATTGTTTCTGTACAACTGCCATTAAAAGTGACACCTTCAATGACAGCAAGCAATGTTAGAATAGATTGTTAAAAATATTTTTAGCACACCATTTTCTCATGATGAAATCAGATGAGAAAAATTCAGCAATTGCAGATTTTTATTATCAATATTCAACAATCATTACTTATGAACATTAATGTTAATCGTGAGACTGGAACGAGGACTGGAACAATTACTAACATTAACTGTGACGTTAGGGAGCTTCGCAAGATATTATTGGAATCCTCAGCACCATCAATACTTGGAGAAACCGGAAGTACAATATTGGTTGATGATGATCCAAAATCTGTTGAGGTTGGGAGAATTTTTTCAGCAATGACATCTCTATATGCAACGGAATAATCAACATAGCCCTCGGCTACCGTCGTTAGACTTCCGTCCGCCATGTTTTTTTTATCTGTGATATTTGCTTCTGATTCTGCTTGCAATGAAGCGGAGGATCTTCGAAAACAGTGTCCTGTATATTGCTTTGGTTCTGTCAATTTGAGGAATTCGGCAGCAATAGATAAAAATTTTCTCAAATGTATTAATACCAACAGGATTGGCAGTGCATTTATTATTGATGTATTTCAGAAGAAAACCACGATGTTTGATGTTAAATATTGAAAGAACGACCGACTCTCGTTTTTGTATTTGGAAATTGTATAACAAATTATTTATTTGTTATTTTGATGTCCATCACTGATAAATTACTCAATTCTTCACGCCGACAGGCTCCAAATAATCCAAAAATAGTTGCAACCTTATCCATCAAGTATGGCTCATCTAGTGAATCTTTTATAAACTTTTCAATTTGTTCACGAGTGAGAATATTCGATTTTTTGATACGACGACCTTCATTCTTCCTTTAAAAAATGCTATAACTTCGAAATATTTATTTACATCCACACCATTTTTAACGAGGGAGCTTGATCCTTATCATAGAAAATTTTCTCCACAAAGTTGATGAACTCACTGAAGTTCCCTTTTATATTTTTCAATTTACACCAGGCCAGGAAATTGTTTTAAGCAATATCGTACTGCTCCACAAGTTTTTTTAGTAAGGAGTTCCAGATTTGCTGTTTTTGCAGACTCTTCAATATCCAAAGAAACAACCAAATAGTTACTTCTGATAATAATTGGACTCTCGACAAACAGCGGTTAAAAACAGAAGAAAAAATTGGACAGCAACGAAATTTAGATTACAGCTTTTTTTTTCATTTTTTGATGATCATAACGTTTTCAACGTTCGCCAATCACAACAACCTCTTGATTATTTGAATATTAAAATGAATATTGAAGTTCATTGTAATTGCAAATTTGCCCATTTAATTACCGAAATAAGGCAGTGTACAAAAAACATTGTGGAGGTGAGTTTATTTTGTTCATGAAATTGCTCAATTCGTCACTCTTAATACTCATAATTAACTATTAATAATTTTTCTTCGATGCCCTTCATTCTAAAGGCAGATGGCGTTACGATTTTTTTTACTGAATAAATCCCTATTATTTTTCGCTTTTCCCTCTATCCAACAGATCACATTTTTTTAAACACCTTTTATATTTCTTCTACCGGATTTCCTTTTGATATCAGTGCAAGACGATTCCTACAAAAACTACGATTGCTCTTCCAAAGAAGAGGTGGGTGTATCTCGAAAAGAGAGTACAATTCAGATGTTCGACGGAGGTCACAGTAAAGCTATAAAAGCTGATCTGGTATCCGAACTAACAATTCAAAGATTTCTGAACCCCATTTCAGCAGATAGCCATCTCCATCAGTCGTGCTAAAGACTCGGAAATATAGGTCTAACAGCTCTCGATTCGAAATGAAGTTTGACGATCCGTTTCCACCTCAATAGTTCCCTCTAGGCCCTCTTTAATCTCCCACTAATCGATCTTATCAATTCTACCCCACGGACGCGCGGATATATAAATTTGGGGGCATTAGGACTGGAAACTTAAGTAACAGAAGTAAATCTAAATGTGGGATCGTAAACTTCAAGCGGGATCTTTCCGAACGACAAATGTCCACTCGACTGGGTGATTGTCTTTAATCCTTCTTGTCGTCCGACAAATCCATTCGCAATTCCGAAACTGCCGCCAGTCCAACGATCGGAACCGAAAGAATCGAACTCGGCAAATACGAATTGTAGCCTGAAATAATGGGAAAAAGTGCAAAAAATTCAGTTCGGTTCAATTTTCACTGGGATTCAACTTGTGATTTCTTCTTGAAATTTTTCTCTTTCGAAAAACCGAGGAAAAAACCCTGTGGTAACCGATTACGCCTCAATTCAGAAAACGTCAACTGAATTTCAGATAAGTCAATTGAATATAAGAAAACATCAAATTTAATTCAGATTAGTCAACTGAATTTCAGAATGTCATACTCACCTATATTCCAGATAATAAGGTCCCCAGACTGAAGTCGCGTAAACCTTTTTGGTCAAATTTTCTGACTAATATGAATAGAAGCGACAAAGAAATGTGGCAATCTGAATGGAATGTATCCAATTCTTTCAATAAAGATCTTATTTCTGATCCTTCCATCAGAGTTCCTGGTTTTGACCTTTCCAGGAGAATATGGTCTGTTCTAAATCGCATTAGAACAGGCCATGGACGTTGCAATAGCATGCTCTTCCGATGGAATTCGGTTGAGAGTCCTAGTTGTGAGTGTGGGGAAAATGAGGAGACTATAGAACATCTTATAAATAGTTGTCCCATTTATAAATTTCAAGATGGTTTCGAGGCTATACATAAAGTAACGAATGCATTTCTAAAATGGGTGGTTAATTTCAAAATTATTTGATTTATTTTGAATATTCGGTTTCTTTTCTACTTTTTTCTTTTTTCATTTCAGATTAAGAATCGTGAGCCGTTTTGGGAAGAATCTATCGACGGATAACATGAAGATGATCTCACACTGATGTCTTTCAAGATTTTTCCTGATATTTAATATTTTATGTTATTTTTTTTACGGGGTGGCAGGTTTTTTCGGCTGAGGTTTTTTTCCCTGGCTCTATAGTATCGTATGATACTAGTGATGATAGTATCGTATGATTCTATAGTATCATACGAAGAATGTTATGATACCCCGTTTTTTTTACCTCAGCTTAGGTACTTTTTGTTTCAACATTTATTGTATTATTTTAGCTCTCGATTTTCATAAGAATATATATATATATATATATATATATATATATATATATATATACAGTGAAAGCTCTCCTTGCGGACAGCTCCAATAAGCGGACATCTCCCATAAGCGGCCAAATTTCTGGGAACCAAATTTTTGTGTGTATTTTTCCTTTTAGGTACATTCCAACAAGCGGACGCTCTCCTAACCGGACGCGGACACTATATTTTCATATATTTCTTACTCAAATCTCCTATAACCGGACACATAACTCTAATAAACGGACTCAATGAATTTTTTCCATTGTATCTGAAATCTCCTAAAAGCGGACACGAAGCTCCAATAATCGGACTTAATAAAATTAAATTCTGCTTCTAAAAAGTACTACGACATAATAATAATAATAATTATTATTTTTTGAATACGTAAGTCCAGGAATCATACGTCGAAATATGGCAAATTTTTACACATTTTTTTACTATAGAACTACGAGATTGAGAATGAAATGTCATAGAATGACAATTGTAGATCGTCATATTGTAGTAAAAACGTAACCACACCCCTCCAAACCACATTGCAGTAGCTCATCCTGCTGAGGATGCCGATCATTTAATCGTAACTACTGCTGTTGAAGTGTATCAGCAGTCTCATGAGTGTGTGGTTATTGTTGGGGAGGACACCGACCTTCTTGTAATTTTGACTGCTCCAGATCCTATGTGCACCAACATCGTTTTACTAGAGCCTGGCCAAGGCAAGCCAGATGATAGTGTTTATCTCCCTTGAACTACAAGTTCTCTGTTTCGAAAAACAACATATTATTCCTTCATGTTTCAGTGGCTGCGACACAAAGTAATCATTTCTCGGTAAAGGACAACTGAAATTCCTAAAAACGTTGGAAATCAACTCAAACCTGCATTGTTGTTGTTTTTCGAAATAGGGGAAAACTAGTTGTGCAAAGGAGAATGGACAACATCGTCTTGCTTGCCTTTGCCAGTCTTTATTAAAAAAATGTTGGTACATAAGGCCTGGAACAATTCAAATTACAAGAAGGTCAGTGTAGTCCCCCAACAATAACCACCCACTTATGGGACTGCTGTGTAACAGCACTAGCTACGATTTATGATCAGCATTCTCAGCAGGATGAGCTACTGCGAGATTGAACATTGTGGTTGGGAGGGATGGAGTTACGTTTTTACCACAATATGATGGTGTACTACAACTTTCATTCTATGACATTTTGTTCTAAAGCTTCTAGTTCCTAGATATTTAACGTTTTATAGTAAAAAAATGTGTTTTTTCAAAAAGTGCAAAAATTTGCCATATTTCGACGTACGATTTCAATGAAACTACTTGTTTGAAATATAATGTCGTAGTACGTTTTAGAAGCAGAATTCAATGCTGAACACTTTTGACTATTACAGTGTTTTTGATAAATTTCTTCGTTTAGGAACTATTCGAGGAAAACCTAAAATAGTCCAAAAATTTAGAGGTTTTTCGAACGTCACGACATACGCTCCACTGGGAAACTGAGACAAAACTCAAAGTACTCTTATTAGAGGCCTGAGGAAATGATTAAAGCATTTTCCCGAACTCCACCAATTACCTAGTTATTGTTGGAGACAATGAGAAATCTCCAAATATAGTATTCCTTAGAACCTGGTAAACCGAACCACAAACAGAATCACTATAGAGTTTATTAGTCAGCAGTTGTCAATTTTGAAAGAAATACTTGAATACATAGTCTTGCTGAATGACGATTGTATTTCTCTCATATACGCTTATTTTCCACTAAAATAACTCAAAATCTACAGAGGTATCAAATTTTCATTCAGTCTTTCACAAAAAATTCATATATATGTATACGTTTATTAATTAATACTTAATAATAGCTGTTATATCTGTATTTCGTCTTTTACTTATCATAGGCATTTAACATAACCAAATTAGAAGTACCCAAAGTTTTCGAAGAAACAGCAATATTTCATGGGACTATCCCTCAACCGGACATCTCCCATGACCGGACAAAAACTCTGGTCCCGTGAATGTCCGCTTGTGGGAGCTTTCACTGTATATGAAATTTAGATTAGTCAATTGAATTTTAGAAATCTTCATTTTCAAAATGGAAAAAATCGAGTATTATTTCAAATTGATTCGAATTTTCAGTCATATACAGGGTGTACCAAGTTCGACGCCTTATGAGGCGTCCTATTTGATATCTGAATATTGGGATTATATCATTGTTTGACATTATCTATCGATCTAAAATATTCTTGGGGCCTTACCAATTCCAAAAATTTGTGTTTCTTTTTTTTCGAATTTGATAGAGTATGCAATTCTGAATACATTCGTACTCGAATCGTTGCATTCGTCGAAACACTTTCTGAAATATCGAGAAAAAACTGAAGAAAAAAAGGAGAAAAGTAAGATATCGTAAGCACGAACCGTTTTCACGTTTCTGAAGGCGAAGAATGTGGAAATATGGTACATTTTCAGAATTTTGAAAACCCCGGCACAGGTTATTCCAAATGTTAGTTCAAAATTGGAACTTCCGTTTTTCAAATAAGAACCCTATTATTTTATGATTGCGTTGGATTGTACGAAAAAAAAATTATGATAATGTTTAAACATGTTTTTGCACCTAAAATCAATAATTCTTGAGTTATTCAGAATTTCTTGATTTCATGTCGTACGTATCGTCAAATTCACAAAATTTGTTTAATATCAACAATGACCTTGGTCATAGAAGATGAATTAGTCAAATAACTCGCTAGTGACTTCACCCTTTTCTGAATTCATTCATCATTGTTGATGTAAAACAGATTTCATGAATAGAAACAGTAGATCCTAAATAACCCAAAAGTTAGTTATTTTAAGAGCATCAACATTTTGGAACATAATCATCATTTTTCTTCGCAGAATCCAACGCAATCATACAAAAATAGGGGTTCGAATTTGAAAAACGAACTGATACAAATTTTTGAACTATAATTTGGAACACCCTGTGACAGGTTATTCGAAACTCTGAAATTGTACAATATTTCCACAGTCTTCTCCTTCAAAAAAGTGAAAATAGTTTGTGCTTACGATATCTAGGTTACGAATAACAAACATATTACCGAATACACTTATCTCCCTTCTGTCTTCAAATTTTTCTCGATATTTTGGAAAGCATTCTGACGAATGCAACGATTTAAATACGAATGTATTCAGAATTGCATACTCTATCAAATTCGAAAACAAAAACAGAAAAAAAATTTTGAAATTTTTTCTTCTAATAGGCCCAGTTCTCCAGAAATGCCTAATAAGCCGTCAAACTTGTTACACCCTGTATAACTCATTTTCATAGTAGTTGTCGTATCGTCAATCATACAGAGTGTCCAAGGAAAAACATACTCTTACCAGAGATAGAGTTGGACTAGGTGATTACTGATTGACTGTAAAAAATTAATTTCTGGATTTCCATAGAAAGTTACAGGATGATTTTTCAATTTCATGGAAATACTTAGACCATCATAAAATCCGAACTTATTGACGGATATTAATGAAATTTAGGAGGTTATTGGCACTTGCTAAGGTCAAGTTAGAAGGATATCATTCATTTAATTGCTCCAGGGCCGGACTCAATAATCTTCATTTCAAGTATTCAGGGTAAAACAAGCACTTTATTTCGAATTACAAATAATTGATTCCTTTTTTAGAAAGAAGCTAAATCATTCTTCGATTTGTGATATCGGTTAAAGTTGTCACATCAACAATTGTTTTTTCATGAATTTTTGAATTTGGATGATATTGAAAATAATCTCCGTTCGAATGTATCGAGTTAAGTTTAATTTCTTATCCTCACATTGAGAAACTGTATGTGTAGTTATCTTAGTTTTTTTCATCATGGTCTGCTGCAGGATATGAACAAGTTTGATTTCACTATTTAAGTAACAAAAAGTATATTGATGAATCGAAAGTAGAGGTGAAAATTTCAGGAACGTATACAGATTGAACTTCTCGAGAAAATGTCAAAGAAATTTTTTGCCAATGGATTCTTCATCAGCATGAACAAAATTGAGATGGTGTACTTTCACTCAGAATGTCATGAATGAGTTCCATAATCAACATATCCATTCGGTCTCTAGAACAAGCTTTCTAAATAAGGGCTTTCAACAGAGATTCCTCAATAATCTGAACCTGAATGCGGTGGAGCGTTAAACTTCCAATTCAAGTCTTTTCTGATAGTTTGAATGCCTATGCGCCCTGTGAATTCGGTGTACAATAGTGTGTGGTATCGGTACGATGTAGCACCACCGCATTTTGCACGAAACGTTGTAGCCAGATTGGACCTGACATTGCATAGAAGATTAATTGGTTGGATTGGTCAGGTGAAATGGCTTGTGATACCTTGAAACATAATCTAATACTTCCCTCTTAAATTTTCATTTTCAGAATCTGGAAGGTACCTTTATGGAATAAATACAGGACATCTGTTAATTCCGTCGAACTCTTTGTGTTTAAAAGAAAATCCCTCATTACTGAGTATTATGGTGATGTTTTTATGCCACTTAACTCGAAATGGTGAAAAATCGAAATAATGCTGTACAATATAGTTATGTTGATAAGTCGAGACGAAGTCTACCTTTATGATTCACTAGCTGGCCCGGCGACTTTTGTTTCGCCTCAGAGATTCATAAAATTGGATCAACAAAACTGGTACTTTTTCAAGTAGGAGGTAAATAAGACTAAATGAAAGTACAAAATTTACAGAAAATTTAATAACATTGGAATGAGTAGTAATGTACATTGTTTTTAACATGAATAGACTCCACTTTATTTAAGCGGTACCTTATCATTATTTAAAAATTGTCCCATTGTTGTACCTTATGATGAACCACATTTTTAGTTTTTTCGTCATAAAATTTTCCGTAGTGTTCGGAAGAAAGATAGGTGTGTGATAACACATGGACTCAGATGCATTGATATTATTATCAAATGTAGTTCACCGAATTTATATCAAATATAATACTTACACTAAAACGCTATCAACCTCAGCGACATCTACTGGCGTGTTATTCACAAGAAGGAAAATTATTTCCAAATTTTTTTCCATTTCATAAAATTTTTCATTATTTAAATGATTTTATGTTAACCCCACCGTAGAAGAATCCAACAAAAAAACTTTCATAACAAACAGTTCATCCAATCTTGAGTTATAAATGGTGTAACCAACAATATGGCCGACTGAGTTTTATATATTAAGATTTGGAAGAGTTGCCAAGGAATTGCTACTGATTTTATGTGACATATTACCAGCATAATGATGTTTCACAAGGTGTCACTCAGGGTTTACCTTCTGACCCATTGTGTTTAATCATTCATATACAGAGGGTTCTTCACGAATATGGCCAAAAAAATATTTTCAGGAAAGACAAAAGATTCAGGATTGAAATTCTAAAGGTGAGCTTTAAGTAAGAAGACGATTACTCTTATATTTTTTCAAGGTTCTAGGACTGTGATATCCATTTTCGGTTTTCAAATGGAAAGACTAACAATTGCATAAATAGATTCTTCATCGAATACTGAGTTTCCTCGATTCCAAAAGTTTGAATTTTCCCGAGAAAATTCTATTTGAATGAAGAAATACAAAAAAAAAATTCAAAATTGTACTCTGTTGAAATTCAACTTTGAGTTTTATTAATTAAAAAATTTCATTTCTGCGAATTTCCGAGAAGAAAGGCTGATGCTTCTTTTTCCATAGCGTGATTTTCAGAATATGATACAGTAGGTCACAAATGTTTTGTCAGAGTCAGATATGACGCAACATCGAACAATTACTTTTCTTGATTTGAAAGTTGAGAGGATATGAAGTCAGTACTTACAACCATAAAATAAAAAATATCACAGCAAAAAATGCCGTAATGAGTTTCATTACAGCACTACTTTCAGTACTGAAATAGAGAATAGTATATTCTAAAACAAGTTGCAGGATGAGCTCCTATTCCAACACGATTGCGAAATTCGTCGCTCGTTTTCGAAAGCATGAGTGTTGGAATTACCTTCTGCAACGAGTATTAGACGATATTTTCTCTATTTCAGTCAAGTTTTCTGAAATACTCTCGATTTTCAAATGAAAATTCAGATTAGTGACTTTTGTATTGTATCTTGGCAGTTGGTGTCACTGACGAAGTTTGACAGATTGCGAAATTTGAATTGATTTGATTCGAAAATTGAGTGGATCGGAGGTCAGTACTGACAACCACAAAACGAAAAATATAACTGAAAACAATGCTGTAATGAGTTTCATTACAGCACTACTTTCAGTACTGTAATGGACTCATTACGATACTGAAATAGAGAAAAACATATTTTGATTTGGAATGCAAAAATGTTCAAGATATGTACAACATCAAATTGCACTCTGAGGTCATCGATAATGAACACATTATGAAGATATTTTCAAGTGTCCTCTTCTGACAACAGACTTTATTATGTGTCCCAAGAGACCTATTCCCAATTGATTCATTGAACATGGGGTTATCTCAGGGGTGAAATGATATGATGATAAATCTTGATTAGAGAAGATAGTATTAAATGCACGTCGCTATCCAGAGAGCCCTCATATTATAGCGTTTCCATCTGATCATCCGAGATGAAGAGGAAAATGAGGGGTTGGTAACCCCCTTTAGATTAGGTCCCCCAACATCCAAAACACGAAATGATGATAGAACTCAAAGTACATCATGAGTCTATTTATGTCAATGATACAATTCTCTTAACGCAAAAACATAAAAATTATGAAAAATGTATTTAAAGTGTGTAAAATGAAAATAAAAATAATATTTTCAGTTGGTGATGAAATATTAATAAGAAAATCATTATAAACAGAAAAAATTCACAAGAAAAAAAATATTTGAGAAAAAGAAAAAAAAAAAAACAAATAATTTTTCTGAATCCAAGAATTTGAAATAGAAATCATGAAAAAAAATATATTGCTGTTATAATTGAATACGGTATTCAGTTTCATGGGTCCAGTTGAGTTGATTCTGAGTGATCAACAGACAATGGATGAAGTCAATTCAGATTGTTCAAAATGTGATTCCGAAAAAATTGTTTGAAAAACACAGAACTTACACTATCAGTATTAAAAAAATGTGAAACTTTTAGTTACATCTATATACAAGAATTCAATTATCTACTGGTTTCTCTGTATTTGAAAGGAAATATTGAGGAGGATTCTATTTGCATTGGCTGACAACGGTTACCATAATCATGTTAAGTTCCATCTTCCTATGAAATTTGTTTCAAAATTGATCATTACCGAAATTTTACGCGCATGCACCGAATAAAAAATTGTCTATATGGTATCCTTGTAGGGGAAATTTCGGTTGCGTCGTGAGGAAAAAAAAATCATTGGCAGGCGAAGAAATATCTATTCGCAAGTCGTAGGTTGCCCGTGCCTTCTGTAGCTCCTTAACAAAGAATTTTTGCACTATATAATTCTAGTCGTATATAAGTGTCTCAACTATATCTACCGAGAGTTTGTCGGTCTAATTATAGGATATCCTGTATATACTCGTTTGTTCAAGTACCAATGCTTTTCGATATGATATTTTTCAAACTGAAAATGTCGTAATTGTTATGAGCATTAGTCATATTCAAGACGCATGAAGTATTATGGTTTTTTATTTCCGAATAAAAGAGAGTTTCGATCGTTGAACTCAGGAATCAATATATCATAATGAGAATTTCTTTTATCTGACAGAGATCTCGAAATTGCGACGGCACTCATTACGAGTTGCAGTGGCTTCGAAGACATTATCTGGTTTTCTTCAGACTAGAATCCTAAGTTTTGCAATTAATGAGCCTCGAAAAGACGGAAAAACTTGACTAACCTTTTTTTTTATTCCTGCCATCTACCCAAATTGAAAATTATCGGAATAACCGCGCGGTCCGATAGCCTCAGAGATCCTCCCGAAGTAGAAACTTCGGAAGGGGATTTGCCAGAGAAAATACCATCGGGCCTCGTGTCTGGTGTAAAATGGACCAGCTTCGGAGGTATAAGCCAACCAATGATCAATCCAATCCAATTTCAATTAAGTTAGATTACCCGCTATCCAATCAGTGGTGTGTGCAACAACAAGCAGCCAGACGTTTCTTAATGTACCGAGCTTACTGCAGAGTGGCCAAACCTGGGGAATCTCGGTCTGTTTGATGCCATTATAGGATTTTATGGCCAGTGCTTTTCATCATGTCGGATAGAGTTATATATCGGAGGTGAGAGTTCCTCACAGCTTCGATCCAGAAGGCGACCGAGATAACGCTGAAACTGCTCGAATCGCCCTTCTATGTTGGTTCCGATGCAGATTTATGGAGAGAAATCTTCTTCTGATGAAGCCCATTCCTACCTCTCACAAATTACGAAAACGTGATTGATACATGAAGGATTGAAACGGCGACTTCATGATCTATTGTGATAATAACAATAAACGTCATTATTATTATTATTGATACGGTCTATCCTTCCAAATCGTAGGGTTTCAAATGATAAAAAAATTTATAAAAATTATGAATATGACTTTGAAAAACAAACGAATGGATTAACTGTTGAAGAGGATTCATGAAGCAGAGTCTTCTGGCCAATGTTTAATTATTTATTTATGAGAAAATTGAGAAAAGAAGTCTCCATAATAAGAACTATGAAAAAAAATTCTCCAATAATAAAAAGTCTAGCAAAAAGTGACTCAAAATACATCAAAAATTACCTCTCAACAAAGTAACTCGAGAATAGACTTCCAACAGAACACCATCAAACATTGGCTTGAAACAATTAAAATTATAAAACGTAAAACTGACAACTGAATAAAGAAGAATCTGAATACGAATGAAGAGGATAGGCTACATTGCAAGTTATAATATGAAAATTAAAAATATTTGTTTATCAATTATAATCACAATATCGAATAGAAATCAATCTTGAACAAACGATAATAGCGAGAGAAGGTTGAAGGCAATAAAAAAAAGGAGAGGAAAGAAAACACTTGAACCCCTCCTAGTACAAGCAGATAACAAATAATGAATACTATCTTATGTTACTATACAGGTCTGGATTATCAATTTAGAAAAGACTGCAATAAATTGCTTTTGGTATCAGATATCGACGGATGCGAGTATTTTCCTCAATGAGTTTCGTACTAGCATTATTGACGGGTTACGTTTTTTTTTTTTTTCAAGCTGTGAATGTTCTCCAGTCACTGATTTATTTCATGGTCCAAAAATTTCTTTGAATTAAAATAAATAATGTTTTGGTCTGAGTTGAGCATGTTCTATATCTGAACAAGAAATTGTTGTGAAGTGTAACATTATTCAATCATTAACTCAATTTGATTCTTATCATTGTTAACTGTTTGTAATTGTTCTCTTCATTGATGTGTATTAATAATAATAATAATAATAATAATTTATTCACCAAAAGAACTTCCTAAAATACAAACAGAAAAAAACAGAGTAATATATATATAATGTGAACAAATATATTGAATCACAGAAGCTTCAGCTCGAGGAAGCTGTCGCTTGTACGTGATTTCACATCAATAATATTCCCTGATGATGAGCGAACAGAACAAACATTTTTTTTTTCTCTTCTTTTCTAAACTGAAAATTCAAAGTCCCCCAATTTCACATATTTTTATTCTTTTTTATCGATTCATTCATTTTTCCCTTCTTTCAGTCATCCATATTCAAACTTCTGATTAATGAAGTCGTGTAGTCTTCTTCGTCCGTAGCAGAGAATCCATTTCTTGCACACTTTCTGAACAATTTGACATTGTTTATCCTCAAGATGTTAGCAGGAAGCTGATTATAGAGTTTCGGGGCGAGATAGCTGCAATGTCGCTGTCCTATAGTTTTTTCACATCTAGGTACGGTCAAGGAGCCTAGCCTTGTTCTGGTGTTGTGAAAATTCACAATAGGCGCAAAAATAATCTAGATTTCTTTATATTCACCATCATATTTAAACAGTATAGTTGCCTCACATCAAGTATCCTGGATTCTTCATGCAGCACATCGTTAGAGCAGGTAAGTGATTTATTATAGATAACTCGTAAAATCCATCTCTGAATAACGCTCAATTCCTCCAGGTGACAATCACTGACACCCCCCCAACTGATAATTCCATACGTCAGCTGGGACTGGACTAACGCGAAGTACAGCAGTTTAAGGTGTTTCAAATCAAGGTACTCTTTCAAATATTTCATCTTATATAGCACACCTCTTAATTTATTAACTAAATTTTTTATTTGTAGGTCCCACTTCATATGTCGGTCAATGATCACACCTAAATACTTGATTGATTCTGCCTCCAGGATATAAGAATCAGTTCCGGTTGTTAAAGGACCCATGGACGGCAGTCTATTGGAGTATGAGCAAAAGGGTAAATATCTCGTCTTTTCTAGGTTTAGGGTGAGCGTGTTATAACTAAAACCAATCCTCCAGAATCTTTATGTCGGCCTCAGTTTCTGATTTTAAACTTTCCCACGAGCCAGACCCACAAAACAGTGCAATATCGTCTGCAAAAGCAATAATCTCGCCTCCGATTCTGAGACTGAACAAGCTGTTGATATATAGTGTGAATAACAGTGGTCCAAGCACAGTACCCTGTGGAACTCCGTAGGTCACATACATAGGTTCACTTATTTCACCATCGACATTAACCCTCTGTTCTCGTTCAGCTAAATAACTCCTTAATATGTCATATACTTTCCCTCTAAAACCATAGTTGTCCAACTTCTTTAGGAGTTTCTCGTGAGACACTGTGTCAAAGGCTTTAGAGAGATCAAAGAAGACGCACAACGATGGATCACATTTGTCCAGGGAACTGTAGATGTGAGATGTAAGGTGATACAGTGCGTCCTCCGTTGATTTCTTTTCCATGAATCCAAATTGGCGCCGGGAAATTATCTTACATCTGAGACAAAAATCTGTTATTCTTTTTTTAGTATTTTTTCCATAATTTTTGCGACATTGGAAACCAAAGATATTGGTCTATAGTTCTTCATTTCCAATTTATTTCCACTCTTGAATAAAGGCTTCACAATTCCAATCTTCAATCTCTTCGGAAAGTATCCTTCAGTAAAACAGCAATTTATCAAGTGAGTTAAAGGGATCTTTATCTCATCAGATATCTTCCTCAAAGTTTCTGATCTTATGTTGTCATGTCCGGGAGTCTTTTTTAGTCCTAGCTGCATTATTGTCTTATGCACTTCTTCGAGGTCTGTGGGCAAGAGACACATAGAGCTCTGCACATTCATATCATTCTCTCTATAGTTCTCTGGGATTGTAATTTTTTCTGCGTACTTCTGACCAAGTGAGCTATAGTATTTATTGAAATTGTCTGCAATTTCTCTTTTAGAATCCAATAATGTACCTTCCATTGATCTGATTTGATTAATTTTGGTTTCAGGCTTGGGACGATTACATAGATAGTCCACACATTCCCAGAGAGCCTTGGACTGGTTTACATTATTCATTATCAACTTGTGAGCATATGTTTTTTTAGCGACGTTAATTAATTTATTGAGTTTGTTCTTATATGCCACATATTCCGATCTCAAGAGTGAATTTTCGGGATCCCTTTGTACGGCTTTATATAATCGTTGTTTCGTATTAATTGATGTGAGAAGTGCATTAGTGATCCATTTTTTTCTCCTAGTATTATGTTTCTTCAACCTTACCTTTTTTGTATTTTCTTTTATATATTTATTTACTTTCTCAATAAAGTCATCAGTCTTATCGTCTATATTTTGTACACAATAAAATTTTTCCCATTTCTCCTTACTCAATGCAGTCTTGAGTGCTGAATAATCAATGTAATGCCTATACCTATCATCCATTTTTGACGAATTTGCTGATTTTCGACTCAAATCCACCGTCAATGCTATAGGATAGTGATCGGTGATGGAGTGATGGAAAATATACGACTGAATCTTTCTATGCATCTTTGTTCTTACGTAAAAATGATCAATACAAGTTTGGCTCCGAGGTCGAGTGCACTCATTGATATAAGACTCATAACCAGACGCACTCAAAATGTTTTTATATTCCTCACTGTAATCAGAATTTGATATAAATCTATATTTATATCTCCCGTTATAATATGCATGCCATTTCCTCTTACTTCCCGAATATATTGTCGCAGGTCTATATTGAATATTTTTGGACAAGTATTTGGGGATCTGTAGATAGCCGAAATGGTAATTGGTTGTGATTCTATCTCCGCTGAGACTTCCAACAACTTAAGGTTTCCTAGTTTTCTCACTTCATGGGTGAAATGGATATTTTCCCTAATGTAAACTATGACTCCATCATTCTTATTTAATACGCCTTCATTATATAACGTAGTAAAACCATCAATTTTCAGTATATCCAAATCATAGACGTGAAATGTCTCAGAAAGAACAATGATCTGGAATTCCAGCGAGATTCCATCCAAGAAGAAGATCAATTCATCCATATTTTTTATAACACTCCTTATATTCAAATGTAAGATGTTAAGTGGTGTTTGCTGTTGTGGCGCAAAGGTATTTATATCAGGTATTATGTTTGCTAAATTGGTTCATTATGGTATTCTCGTATGAATGGATCCATTCAGCAGGGGAAAGATCCTAAAGGATATCAGACTATAGTAAAAGTAAGCTTTATGTGAATATGAATGTAGGATTTATTTGTTTTCAATTTTTGTTTTGTTGTTTTTTTTTTTTCTTTTTTTTATTGTTTTTTTTTTTCCTCTTTTTTTATTCGACAATGGTAAAAACAGATAAGATGAAACTAAGGTGATCTCTGCCAATTACTTCAAGTGATCTTTTTGAAAGTTAGACCGAAGTCGTGTATTCTTTCCGATATTTTTCTTAAGAGCTTTATCAGTTATTGGTTTACTTTCGATAATTTGTTTTTTCGATGAACCAGCTACCGGTGTATTACTCAGCGAAACAACCTCCGAAATTTTTTCCTTCTCTACAGTATGGTGAACCTGAGTCTGTTCTCCGATGTTTTCCGACCGCACTATAAGATCCTGTGTCGGTGTCGCGGGAGTACTGCTGGGTTTGGTGTTATTCTTTCGGGTCTCTTGCAGTTCGCCAATAGAAAATTGCTCATTATTAACAACCAATTTACCACTCTTAATGTAACAATTTTTACCCTTCTCCCTTCCTCAATCAAAAAATTTTTGTAGTACGCGATGTTCGGCACGTTGTTTCTCTGTTAGATCGCTTGCAATAGCGATACCAGTACCCTTAAGTTTCCTACTGTTCTTAACAACTTCAACTTTCTTAAGGTACGAAACAAACTCAATCTTAACCGGTCGGTTGGATCTCCTACCCAGACAATAGAAATCGCTTATATCCTTACCGCCAATCTCAATCCCCAGCAGCCTATTGAGTTCAGAACAAATGAAATTTAGATTGATATCCTCATTCGACGCGGTCCACCCAAAAACAACGATATTATTTTTCCTAAACTTTCTTTCGAATTCCTCAACTTTTTGTTTCAGGCGTGCGTTCTCTGATTCAAGCTGTCGAAATCGGAATTTCAAGTCTTCAAGTTCCAATAATACGTTGGATTCAGAAGCTTGAATGCTATTTTTTTATCTCGATTTTAACGTTATCTATCTTCTCCAGTATGTCTTGAACCACTTTTTCATTCATAGTTATGCCCCAACAAATAAAAGGAAATTAGGAAGACAAACTTCACTTCCTTGGGCCTGTAAGGAAGACTCAAGACAGACAAGGTAGGCCACGGAATAAGAGGAACCTGGGAACCCGGATTGAAATAACAGGTCGACTTATTGGGTTTTCCTCCCGTGAATGAATCACGTGAAAAATGTGTAGGTACAATCGAATTCCAGCTGTGAAGCGTACGCTGCTCGGTGATATCCACGAAAAAAGAAGCGATATCAAATGTATACAAACAGCGATTTCTCAACGAAACTAACTCTCAACTTATCTCAAACACATACCTGCGTAGGCAATGATCTCAAATCTTTCATACCTATAAACTCAAACTCAAATGCGACCAATCATTCACAGTAATTTCGTAATTGAAACGGAGCGCTAAACAATACGTGTTCACTCATCAACCACAAAACACAAACATTAATAAATGAAAATTTCAATCACAGACCTGAGAAACAAATAAAAATAAATTCCATCATGTACAGATCTAGAATAAAATCATGGAAACATAGGAATATCAATGTTAAATTCGAATGAGCTGTGATAAGTCATACGTTAGAAATTCTTCAAAAAGGTAACTAGTCTCGATGATTGAGACATGATTTAGAGTGATTTGAACTGAATTCAACATGACTGTCAGGAGAAACATCTGTTTTTAAATTTTGCAGAATGCCATAATATTACATTTACCTGAAATCGGCAACCAATATACCTACTTACACTTACATAATTAATATCGAGCATATTATCGAATTGAATTTGACTAAAGATTTAGGTGAATGTAATCGTTTGCGGATTCATCCTTCGTCGGAACAGATCTTTGGAAACAATAAAACTTTTTTAACATTATTCTATCCATTTGTTCAGAGTATATTAAATTTTGCATTCCTATATGAAATCCTTACTTATATGCAGGGATTCATCCTTCGTCGGAATAGACTCTATGGAAATAATAAAACTTTTTTAACATTATTCTATTCACTTGTTTAGAGTATATTGAATTTTGCATCCTCTATATGGAATCCTAATTATAGATGTAACATCGATAGATTAGAAGAAGTACAAAAAGATTTCCCAGAATTTTGGCCTATCAAAATAAATAGATTATACTGAATCACAATAATTCGCATATGAGGAAAGATTTCGGTATTATAATACTCTCAGAAGGAAGAAAAATCACGGTCGTTTTATTGGTGTTTAAAATCGCAATATAAAAACTCAGTCGGCCATATTGTTGGTTACACCATTTATAACTCTAGATTGGATGAACTGTCTGTTTTTTTGTTGGATTATTCTACGGTGAGATTAACATAAAATACCTTAAAATGATGAAAAATTTGATGAAATGGAAAAAAATAGAAAATTATTTTCGCAACTAGATGTCACTGAGGTTGATAGCGTTTTCGCGTAAGTATTATATTTGATATGAATTCATTTAATGATAATATAAACGCATCTGAGTCCATGTGTTATCACACCTATCTTTCTTCCTAACACTACGGAAAATTCTAAGACGAAAAAACTAACATGATGATTCATCATAAAGTACAACAATGAGACAATTTTAAAATGATAATAAGGTACCGCTTAAATAAAGTAAAGTCTATTCATGTAAATAACAATGTACATACCTACCTATTTCAATGTAATGAACTTTTTTGTACATTTTGTACTTTAATTTTCTCTTTTTTACCCCTACTTGAAAAAGTACCAGTTTTTTTTATACAACTTTATGAATCTCTGACGCCAAATAGCTGTAGTTAATAATATGGTGTCGATTACAAGTACTTTGAAAATGATTCCTTTCAAAATTCCTGATATAAGGATCCCTAATAATAAATTCTTTTATACTCCATACAGAGGTTAAAAATTGTTCACAGAATTCTCCACTCGATCTTTTCAATTCAAAATTTTCAACATTCGAAAACTTACTAAACAAGAAACTCTCATGAATTGTCGAATTGCTGGTGCCCTTATTTGAGTATATGTTCATCTTACCTCTGTTTTCTCCATGTTGTTAGGTTGTTGCATGGATATAATTGAATTATTTTTAGGCGAATATTGTTTCTGGTTTTAAACCTTTTATTTTTCCTCTTTTTCATAAAAAAATATAATGAATAGCCCTGCAGACAAACCGTTACTCGGAGGGTTAACTAGCTATTGGAGCAAAAATGTTCGTAACTGTTACGAACACAGCAAATCGAAAAGGCTTTGAATGGCAATGAACGACCACGTGGTAGACAAAGTGTAAGGTGAAACTCGGATAAATGCTCCAGTTAGATAGATGCCTCATTTTCAAAATAACTAACTTCCAAACTCTCCACTAGGAATTAATAGTGTAAGAATGAGCCACTGTCACCCTCATGCTCAGTTGATAACCAAATATTGTACAGTGAGGACACGTTTTGCAAGTGTATGTGATTATCTCCGCAACGAACTTAGAAAACATGTAAAAGTTTCAAAGGCTAGTATTTGCCGTTGTAGAACTTTTGAAGTATCTATAAATTCGATTATATTTTTCATTATATCAATGAACTGGTTCATTAAGTGTGCATCTAAGTATGACAAGTTGCTTTTTTGTTTTTAATTTGTGAAAATATGCTATGGGCATCTATCCGTACCAAAAAGAATATTTGCTCTGATTTTTCGAGGGATAGAAGCCCTTAGGGCCATATATAATATCTATACAACCCATACCCTTGTATAGTCCGAGTATTAATTCTTTTAAATATTTTTAGTTTTCTGTTACAGTTTGTGTACCGATCTGAACTCATTTCTGATTGTAGCAAAAGCATTCCGCGGAAATATGAGAGGAAAAGAGGAGTACAAGGTCAAGTTTGCTCTTAGACCACAGAACAACTCGAAGCAGCTTTCGATAAGACAGAACATTACGAAGGTCTTATGCCACTGAAATATGAAAATACGAATGAAAATGCAAAGTCTCAATCCGACTGGATTCAGTGTATCACAACTGGCCTCATGAAACCTGTACACTTTATCGTAACTACTGCTCAAGATGTGGAAAACTTAAAGCACTGTCTGACTGATTTTCACTTCGTTGTGTTGTTTTGTTTCAAAAAAAGTATTTCTATTTCTGTTGAAACCTATTAGGTATTTAATATTTTATAACAACAATGAAAAATTCGTAAACCTATTTATGGATACCTACCTGATATTTTATGATATGAATGATTTATATTTTCGTTTAATTTATACTTTCAAAATTTCATTAAGTGGGCTCATTTAAGTTTTATTACGATTATAACAGACATAACGATAAGAGATTTCATTGAACTTGGCTTTGTAATGGGATCACACAATATGAAGGGCATCTATCCCGGACTGAAGACATCTATTCTTCTCAGTATTTTCATAGTGGTGTAACTATACATACCTGTACGCATCTATCTCCAGATATATTGTTCCACAAAAATCAAAATTATTTAAATCTGCCAATGCATGGTCAGAAAAAACCCACAGTATTTCAACCCAAATAACAAGCTCGCTATTTCATAAAAATTATTCAGATAAAATCGATATTTTTGAAAATATGAGGCAATTTTAAAAGTGGGGCATCCATCCGGGTTTTACCCGATTCTAGGGCTCTGAAGACGACCCCAAAATTATCCCTCTATCGGAGATTATTCGGCAGCAGCTTGTAAGGAGTCTGTTTCGCCGAACCGTGACAAATTCGCGATTTCAAAAGCAACCTCGCGAGCTTTGCGTTTTCAGTGGAAAGAATTATTCCCGACAGCTTAGTCGTGGCATCGAGCTTCTGAAACTCGGGGAAAATTCATCCTCCATCGGAAGCGGTCGACGAGAAGCGAGATCGAGTAGTAGAATAACAAAATACGCAATAATGCATTCTCAAGTCAAATATCGCGAGAGTAGGAGCCGAATTCACGAGAAATATTATGACATCAAGATAGACAAGACATGTTATGCGCGTATCTGGAGGTTCGCCTTGCCTCCTAGGTCTTAGCAAATTCCTCCAGGGCTATATCTGAGGGGAAATGGCGGGTGCAGGTGCTCCGAATGTATCCTTTTACTCTTGCGAGCTCGAATAATAATATATCGGGGCTGTTTACGCTACGGTATCTTTCTTACTTATTCATGGCTAAA